>LOEQ01016182.1:0-13782 GCA_001685075.1 Bramus lutescens | reverse complement strand
ATCTCAGCGGCTATTGGCTGAAGGAGCGGAAGGAGCTCCCGCAACAATCTATGGATTTTCTGTTATGTGTTTGGGAGGGGCAGGCCTTTTGTTTGAAGCAAGGCAAGAAGATTCCTGAACCTCTGTGACTAATGGGTGACTGATTAAGGATGATGAAGAGCGTGGCTGGAAATGTAGGCAGAAGCCAGACAGGGAGACACTTACAGGAATAAGGAAGATTTTTCATTTTAACTTGAAAAAAAAAAGAAACCACAGTGGCATTCCTCACCTTCACGTGTGGAAAATTGGAATCTTAGGGCCTTCTCAAGTGACACTGGGGTGGTCTGTCGGAAGACAGCTAGGACAGGAGACATGTTTGAAAAGACAGCAAGAAGAACCAAGATGAAAAGACAGACACTCAGAGGCATCGTTGATAACCTTTGGATAGGAACTGGAGAGGAATTAGTGGGAAGAAACATTCTAGAATGGCCATGAGACCTTTGATCTAGATAAAAGCAGTTAATAGTCTCTGCCCTGGCAGAGTGAAGGCAGAAGGAGACAATATGCACTGGACAAAGATGGTGATCTCAGCTTGGTTACACTGAGATATGTATGGGCTGCTCAGTCTACAGGTCTGTCATTAAGGCAGACCTACCATCCTGTGAGTCCCGGGTCAGTGAAGACCTGAGTGTTACTACCTGGTGGTAGGGAAGGTTGCGAATACCATGGGGTGACACTGAGTGTGAAGAGCAGCAGAGGAACAGGATGGAGGATGAGCAGTCTGCAAAGGTAAACAGGATGGTAGTTCTGGAATTCACAAAGGAGGAAGCGGCCATGGTAACTACACAGGAAGAATGGACATCCTGATTCACAGAATCAGTATGTTACATCACCAAGTACTGAAGTTTAATTGTTTTAGATAGATTGGTCCTAGTATGTAGCTTTCCTGAACATCGCTGCCACTCTGCTTCAGCACTATGTGTTTGAGATATGTCAGGAATGGCCTTTGATAGTAAGATGTCAAGACAGATAGGAAACCTGTGTGTTTAAGGAGCTTCAGCCTAGCAGGACACATAGACATAGACAGAGCCACACATATACGTGTGCATGTGCGCACGCATGTGCTTGTGTGTGTGCATGCCTGTGTGTGTGCACATGCATACATGTGTACATGTGCATGCTTGTATGCGTGTGTGTGTGTGTGTGTGTGTATGTTAGGCACCACTGATATGAGGTGGGCTTGGAGAAAGTTCTACCTAGCTCTGGCTTTCCTTTGTGCCTTATGGTAGTGTGGTAGTAACCAAATTTTCACCAAGAACCAATATCATAGAACCATGTGAGGCATGCTGGTCTTATTTCTGTTATATTGTAAACCTGAAACCATTGTGCCATGAGAGTCTGACTTCTTTTGTGTAATTTAGGGACAGCACATATCAATATTTGAAAGAAAGAGGGTAAAGTAAGTCCCAAGTCCCATCTCTTGTTCTCCACAGAACCTTCTGTAGTAAGGTGTGTTTGTGCACGTGCACGCACATGTGTCTGTGTGTGTATGTTTGTGAGTTTGTGTGTGTTTTTCTCTGAGATTCCAATTTCTCATCTGTCCCATGGGAGAATTGCTGAGACACAGTTTATTTTAACTATGAAAGAGGTTCTGTAGTCCCCATTAGAACATGTAGGAAGGTAAGGGTATGGTGTGGGCAATGAAGTTTGGGGACACTGCTTGATGCAGCAATATAAGCCCAACACGGAAGAAGAGCAAGTAGAGCCAGGACAGCCCTCATTATGCCGAGCCTCTAGTGCCCATGTGCAGGATAATAGCTTCACATGTAGGGCCAGCAAAAGCCCCCCATTGTCCCAATATTTAGCTGCCCTAAGCAGAAGCCACAGTGCAGCATTAGAGTCCAACTCCTTGCCTATTACATTTCACCTCCCAAATTTGTCTACCTGGGCTACACTCCCTGAGCTGTACAGTTTCCATCACAAGTGTGTCTGAACTCAGATAACCCTGAGTCACTTCCAAGAAGCCTTACAGCAGCTGAAGCTTCCCAGCTCTGCAGTAGACAGAGCTATTATTGCATTTGGTGACTTCAGGGAATAGCCTTTGCTCCAATTTGCAAGGCAGACATTTCAAAGACTCATCTCTCTGCTAGGACTGGTCGTATTTGGCACAACCATGCAGAGCGAGGTAATAGGATGTGATAGGTAGGCCGTTCTCCACCAGCCCTCCCATCCCTGTTCTACCTGCTCTCAGGCCTCTGTACTTTGTCACTCAGTAGGCAGAACCACTATGGAAATAGGAGGGTAGAAATTGAGAAAGAAAAGAACCTTCTGATTGTTCTGTTTTCCTAGTCCCGGGAGGCAGTTTGAAGCAGCATCTTGTACTTCAGCTACAGAAGAATCTTCAAACTCCATCAGTTCAGTTTAATGTGTTCTTTTCTCTGGGGTCACACATTAGATATTTACATTGCAATTTATAACAGAGGCAATATTGTAGTTACAATAGTAAATATAGTTATAAGTAGCAATACATAATTTTATAGTTGAGGAAATGTATCAAAGGCTTGGAGTATTAGGTAGATTGAGAGTCACTACTCTAGCTGTACTGTAAGGAATACATGTGGCTTTGAGGTCACTAGCATTATCCAGCAGTATTTTGTTCCCTTTTGCTTTGGTTCTCCAGTTAGCTTTTAGCCACTCTGGCCAACTTGTGTAAAACTAATGAGTTCTCCTGAGCTGTGGGTTACTCTGTTGTGGTCTCAAACAACTAGGGTTGGCTGTGAAGGAGCATCCCCCAACCTCTCTACAAGTAACATGAATTCTTTGAACTTGGAGCTCCCACTGACTGGTGACTGGTGGCTAGCTATAGCCAGTAGTGGAACCTCAGAAAAGGCCAGGTAACTAACTGTCGTGAGATTCAGGTTTCAGCTTCTGTCACATCAGCCCATGGACAGGCAGCCTCTGGTCCAAAGGGATAGTGAAAGATGGGGGGGAAATTATAGTATGTGTAGGAAAATCTGTAGGTCCCCAAGAGATAGAGACCACATCACTGCAAGCTATCTGTAGTGAACAAGGTGCTAACTATCATAATGACACTGCTGCCTGCATTCAAGGGATAGATTTTGCTGTCAGCAAAGGAAACAAACAACATGGAGCAGAGCAGCAGGTTCTAAAACGGTGATTCTCAACCTGTGGGTCATGACCTGTTTGGGGGTCATATCAGATATCCTGCTTATCAGTTATTTACATCACAATACATAGCAGTAGCAAAACTATAGTTATGAAGTAGCAATGAAAGAATTTTATGGTTGGAGGTAAAAGCAAAGTGTTGGTTCACGAGCAGCCTTCTGAATGAGCTCAAAGAAAGGGAAGTATTTTCTAAATCAGAGGTCCAGATTTTTGGATCAAGCTGATTCATATACTATTTTCCGTGGAGTAGTCAATATGGTGATGGCTGATGGAGCCAAGAAATTATTTAATGTATTTGTTCTTCCAATAGAAATGCTCTAGTGAGGGTGGTATGCTAATTGATTGTCATACTGTCCTGTGTCTTTTCTAGGCTGTATAAGTTGTGTGAGCCACCACCTCCAGTTGGAGAAGAATAAGTGTTCCCAAGAGCCAAGCAGGCAGAAGCTTCCAAATGCTGACCAAGTCAATGTTCTCCACTGACGAGAAAGAGATGGATATTTAAGATGCATCCCCTCCCCTATCCCGGTGTAAATAACTGATATTTGGTTCCCTTTGGATATTTATGTTGGAAGTAGCAGTTCATTCAGACAATCCAGCCTCACATTCTATATACTGACATTACAGATTGGTATGAGGGCAAAATTCACTGTTGGAACTTAGAGGAAAAATATACAGTGATAAAAGATGAACTGTTTTGGTCCCTTTCTCATTCATTAATTATATTGTATTCGTTTTTAACTTCCACACTGGGCACATGTAATAATTAGCAGTTCTTCCTGAAGACGTCTGTCACTAAAAATGATGGCCACACTCTGGAAGCCACCATACAGAAATGTTATGGACAGTGTCAATTGGGAGACAAGGTTTCAGTCTCCCGCCTGTACCACACAGAAGTGCATGGGTGGGAGGCAGGAAATTACACACCTCTGCTTCTTCTAAGGCTTCTTGAGAGTGAAGAAAAAAATGAAGATTTCTTGACTTCTTCCCTGTTGTCAAGACTGTTTTCTGTGTGAACATTCCAATAGGCAGATGCTTCTGCAGATCTCTGCAGTGAGTCCTGAATACTGGCTGACTCCATTGATGGCTGTGGGCAGGGAGTTGTCAGGATTGGGGAAGGGAGAGGAGGGAGTGAGGAAGAAAAAATAATCTATTTGGAAACTCAACCGTGAACTAAGACAAGTTTAATTTTTGAAGTCTTCCTGTGCGATGTCAGACACTTAAATAATATACCACTAGGAGTATTTTTCTATAAAGTTGTATGAATAAGATGTGAAAATAGATTTATTTGTTGTACTTTGAAGGGCCTTTAGCAAAGAATCTTGATAATTTATGCAACTTAGGTCTAGACTATATTCATTCTAAAGTATATGCAATAAACATTCTGTGTTGCTATACTAATATTGTTTTTATCACCATGAGTAGATTAATATTGGTTTTAAATATATAATTTTAAAAATAATTAAAATATTCTCACTGTGATTATGATAGAGTTGTATTTTGCTTAATGATAGGGATAAATTGTGCCCTTAGGTGATACTCTCACTGTGCAAATGCCATGGGATACACTTACACAAGCTGAGATGACGGTATGACCTATGGAACCATCGCCTATAGGCTGTCCATCACTGACCCAAGGTCACTATGCAGCACAGGACTGTGAATGGATGTAGGCTAAATATATGAAATCATTACCTTATCTACAGTTTTGGCAAACTGTTATTCAGTTTTACTTTATAAACTTTGTAATGACTTTCAGACTATCACTAAAAGCTGTCTTTGCTGCCAGTGATATATTTAATTAAAAATCTATTCCAGGGGCTGGAGAGATGGCTCAGTGATTAAGAGCATTGCCTGCACTTCCAAAGGTCCTGAGTTCAATTCCCAGCAACCATATGGTGGCTCACAACCATCTGCAATGAGGTCTGGTGCCCTCTTCTGGCCTTCAGGCATACACGCAGATATGTATACATAATAAATAAACAAATATTTTAAAAAATGTATTCCAAAGGCATGGAATATATATGTTCTACTAGTTAAGGTGAAAATGAACAGAGCACCTGATTTTTTAAATAAATCCGTGTGTGACTAACAATAGGGAAACCAACATCAGCTGCTAAAGAAAAGACATAGTATTTTAACTTTAATTAAGATAGGACCTACATTTGCATATTTGTATGACATACATCCATAACTTTCAGGAAATCAACATTCTTGCCACCATCAGCACACAAAGCTGGTGCTCTGGTAATTCAGACTGTCCTCTGCTGAAGGTCTGAAGAGTGAGAACTGGTTGACTCACAGACCCTTCCCATCACTTTACTTTTCTTTCCTCATCATCCCAGAAGGAAGCCTCCACAGGGCTCGAAAGGACTAGGAAGCATGGTTATAGCTCATGGAGTATATTATTGGCCTTGGGACATTTATATTATAAGTTACTGCATTCTAAGGACCCACTCTATATAACAGAATGTGATCAATGTTATTTCTCGAGTTAAACATAATATCTTCATACACAGCACTTCCTAACTTTAAATTTTTGCTAGTGGTTTATAGTAACACCAATCAATCACTGTAATTTTTTAATGTAATAGAATTTGAGCCACCATGATTTAGTGGGTACTAAATTTCACCTCTGGTTGCCTAGCCCACATTTTATTATTCCGTCTTCACATAGCCTTGTAGCAGTGAGAAAAGATGACCTTGTTTTATTACCCACTCTCCATAGCTAAGTTAAAGCAAAGACTAACCCAGAACCATGCACAAGTTCACATGGTGAATACAGTGGAGTCAGAGTTTACCTGGGAAACCTATCTTCCTTATGTATCGTTCTGCTTTTCCTTATTAATGAGAGCCATTATAATATTGACAATTATTTTCTTAGTAAAGTTGCAACTTAATGATGTGTATTGTCATTTAATTATACAAATTATGTTGCAAAATCAAGTGAGAGTATGCAAAATGCCCTTAATATATGAGAACTATAGGCTCACCTTGGCATTTTCTGTTCATAATTGAAGAGTCTACGTAAGTATTGCAAGCCAGGAGTAGCACATCGTATAAAACTTGACTATAATTCCAAAGCTGTTATCAGTTAAAAATCTTCGATAGGTAAATGATAATTTTTCAATACCATAATATATGGTATTCTTCTTTTGACATCGAGTTATCAGAAGGCCTTGGGATTAGGACACACTTGCTTTAATATTGCGCTCTCCCCTGTGACCAGTGTTTATTGACAAGCTACTAAAAAGGACTGCTTACTGTTCTTCCAACTTCAGTATGTGGACAGAGGCCCCTGTGTGCCCAACAAGAGATTTCACATCTTACCATGGGAGCCAAATCATGTACTATCTTATAGGTTTCTCTCACTGGTTTCTAGCATTACAAAGTTTAATTTTGTAATACTATAAATATTTGCAAGCTAAAATTATATCCATTTCTTACTTAGAGAGAAACACAGACAGAGGGTGTGAATTTCTGTTCCAGATTTACTTGACAGGTTGTGTAATACTGAGTTTCTAGTAGATGTGCTCTCCTATAAACCAGCATCTGATCTGGAGACTCAAACTGCTTTCTTTCCATTTAGCACACGTTTTTCTAGTGTCTTCACTCACCTATGTATTTAATGGCCACTCTTCTTGCAGCAAGATGTTCAATTGAAAAAGATCGGGCTGTGGCTAGGAATGTGGTTGAGCCCTTGCCTCGCACATGGGAAGCCACATTTTAAGTTATGTTGGCTCTCCTTTAAGGCAGAGGTGGTTTACTCCTGAAATACCAGTACTCAGAGGAGACTGATGCACTAGGATTGCCAGATGTTCAAGGCCAGCCTGAGCAACAGAGTGAATGTGAGGCCAGTCTTAACAGCAGTGTGAGATACTGCTTAAGAAGGACAAAGATATCACAGAGCATGTTACTTGGTAATGGCACTGCTTCTGATTGCATTGATTGTACGTTTGAGCAGTTCAATTCAGAATGACATGAAGTTGACCCTATGCTACCTTTAACAGTGAATAAAATCCATGAGAAACACATCCCAGAGTAGGTATTATCTAACCTTAAGCAAACAAAATCCTAGAGAGGAGGTATTAGCTAACTTAAGCTAATACCCTGTCATGGGCACATAGATTTTATAGGTAATGCATATATTTACTGTTTTGGAAGCTTTAGGTTGATAGTAAATTATTCCATGTAATTAAAGCAAACACATTTCTCTCTCCAACAGTCACATCTTCTCACACAAGTCCACAAAACTGTAGTCCTGTGGGAAACAATTCTACATAGCTTAGCTGGTGTTGTCTTACTCACTGTCTATTTATAAAATCATAATATTAAAATTTCAACAATAACCTTGCTTTAAGTCATTTGTCCTTAAAAAAATCTTAAACTAGTTCTAGACTCTTCACACTAGTGGTATTAAAACCAAACTACTAAAGTTTAGGATTTGACAGCTTCTGAATTTTGGGAAACTTTAGTTTTTAAAGTTTTGTTTTTATGTGAATTTTCCTGCTCGCCTATAGTTCTTCCTTAGCCAGCTATGATCTCATTAACATGCATATGCATTAGTATGCATTTGTATATATACATTTATTAACCAGTGTTCAGAAATAACCTACTTGTCCTCTGTGTGAGGGCAGAAGATTCCGAAATGGTTTAAGGTGACCTAAGTATCAGTTAAGTAAAGTACACTCTACTTTTCTGTATTTGGGGTTTTAGGAGAAACGTCTCAAGAAAATTTGTACTCTGAAGAAGGGGAAATGTAAGAGATGTCTTTACCAACAATGGTCCCAGCACAGTAATTTTACAAATGGCCACCATTTTTCTAGGTGTTACAATTCTATGCTGGTCATGTTTGCTTTCTTGGCTGCTTTAATGATTTGCCATTGCCAACATTGTCGGCACTCATGTTGCCAAGCACTACCTGGCATGCAAGGAAATCTATTAAAGGCGAGCCAGTCAGTGCATCCCTTGATTGTGACCTAGTGGGAAGACTGCTTCACTTGGGACAGTTTCTTCTCTCACAGGGATAGAGTCCTGAAGTATACTAAGTCTGCCGTGTGATATACAGATATGTGTATGCACGGGTCCTTATACATTATATATCAACTACTTTTATTTTGTGATAATTAACTATAAAAGTTAGATTATGGAGTTTTATTTGTATAAAAATATGAGACAGAGTTTATGGTGGCTAGTATGATGTCTGTTTTAGACACAAGTGCTGTCTAGGTTTTAGGTGTGCCTGGTGGGAGCGTCTTGTTCGCTGTGTTATTTTGCTATTTATGTGAGCCATATTTTCTTTTTCTTTCATTTTTTCCTCTTTTGGTCATAACTGTGACAAATTGTCTGAATAATTAACTTACAAAGAGGAATGGTTTATTTGACTCCAAGGGTTGGCAGTTCTAGTCCACAGTCAGCGGAAGTCTGTGCAGTGAGTAGCACTTTGGTGAGTAGCAGCTCATGGCAGGAGAGGATAGCAGAACAAAGCTCTTCTGCTCATTAGCAAAATCACAGAGATGAGAAAGAGATTTGAGCCCCACCGCCCTTCAAAGGCAGGCCTCTACAGACACAGGAACCTCACCAAGCTGGGAATCAAGCCCTTAACACAGAGAGCTCTGGGAGACAAGGCCAGGGTCCCAACTGAATCACTGTCCAGTGAATCTTAAATCTGCTTACCTGGTTTAAAATTAAGAAATAGTCTAATGGACATAAATGATAAATTTTTAAATGATATTTATTAAAAATACTGAGAATGCCAGAAAGAACAAGAATTGGGTAGTTCATTTTAGGCACACACAGTAATTACTGTTATCCACTCATCATCATTCAACAGATGTTCTGGAAATTCACTTAATAAGACCCAATCAGAGTTGCATTGGATAAAAATTGAATATATAATATATTTAATCAGTGTATTGGATATATTTAATTAAATAATTCTTCACAGGGTCCTTATATCTCTATACAGACAATAGTCACTTTTATCTTTTACTCATAAGGTAATGTGTGTATTGTATATTATACAAGAATACTAAGTTGTTGAAATATTTAGAAAGCATACATTTAAATTTAAATATCTAATGCCTCAAGCAAATTTTTTAGTTTCGGAGGAAAATATATTTTTGTAACAGCAAGTATATGAGTAGACCATAGCTTTTGCTTAAAAATATTTTTATAAGCTTTCATTTACACAATATTCATTTTTAATAGTAAAATATAAAACTGGTCCTCTAAAAGTAATTGTTTTGAGTATGTCTATATTTAATATTATGTAACATCCAAAATTCAATGATGTTTCATCTGAATGTATTATTAGCCATTTTCTCCTTTGTAAAAGACCCATGTAACATAGTTTTGATTATTCCATATTTTGTGTATGGTTAAATTTGTTAAAAGCTCATTTTATATTTTATATCATCCACATAAAAGATTGGAATAGTAATGTTATATGATAAATGTCAATAATAATAAAGCAAATTATAGTACGAGCTTAAATTTGACCAATTCCTATTATATTCTTGAAAGACAAAAAATGGAAGTAAAATGTTCACGCTTTAAAAGTTGACAAGCTCAGGAGGTGAAACAACCTATGTTTGAGACGAATCTTCCATGGTAACTGCTGGGAGGTTTACTATGGCTAAAAATGTAGGAAAGCTCTATTAGAAAAAAAAGCATGTGGAGTCTTCTAAATTAACCAGCCAATCTCTCAGGGTTTCCATTCTTAATATACATGAGCTGTCGTCCTCCTAGTGGCTAAGGATGTCACAAATCTTAAGTGATTCTTAAGTCACTTAAGGTGATTGATTCAGGGCACAAGACAAAAAGATATTAACAAGAGAAGTGCACAGTAATGAAAAGCATGCAGGGTGAGAAGCTTGCACTGCGGATATTCAAGGAATTTAGATTCAAATAGCATCCATTTCTTGGGTGCCTATAGATCACATACCCACTGTTGACTAAAATGGGCATTAGTAGCTAGACACACATATATGACTACTGGCCTTGCAGAGTTCATGGTCTCAGGAGAGGAAATATTGATAACAAAAGATTTGAAGAGAGAATTTCAGGTAAGGAAAGGTGTTGAGCTTGCAAGATGAGTAAGAGGAGCAACAGAAGCAGTCATGTAACAGAAACAGGTCCCCTGCTCTGTGGTGGAGACACACCAGGTACATTTGTGGGGTGGTGAGTGCTTGAGACTGGTCAGGATGAAAGTTTGTGAATATGATTCTAAGGAGTTATAGAGATTTGAGTTGGCTCTGAGCATGTGGGTCTGATGGTTGTGTTGAAAATCTTAGGCAGTGCCAGAGCATCATGAGCTGAGTAGCTGAGATACATAGATGATGATTGACGTGAAATTATGGATTCCAAGTGGTGAGTTTGAAGAGTGCACACGCTACTGATTGTATTGGCCTGCTCAGAAATTTCAAAATGAAGATAATCGGAGGAAAAAAATCAATAAATAGACTTTCAGTGTCTGGACTCTGCTGTTGTACACTAAGACAGCACATTTAATATAGTTTTAAGAGTGAGAAAATACAAGCAACAAACAAAAGCCATCTGTTTTGGAACATGATGAAAAGCATCTGTGTTCCAGAAGAGAGCTGTTAGCATGCTCTCCTTACTTCTTTCCCTTTCTCCTTTCACCCTTTTCACACACATATGCCACACATATACATACACACATACCATACACACACACACACACACACACACACACTTGTGAGCATAATAGGTTTAAGAACCAAAACAGAATTGTTGTGGGCCTCGTGACATACCTGCAATCTTCATGCTTGGGAGGTTGAGACAGGAATGTAGCATGGTCAGGATCAGCCTGGGTTTCATAGTGAGTCCAAGCCTAGCCAAGGAGACACAGTGAGACATTCACTCAAAAATAAAAGGATTGAGCCAGCAACGTGGGCCAGAGAAGGCCTGAGGCAGCAAACTCCACAGGAGCAGGACTGAGCCAGCAACCTAGGTCAGAGCAGGCCTGAGATAGTGAACTCCACATAAGTGGAAGCAGATCCAGACCAGGAACATTTACAGAAATAGGACTGAGCCAGCAACCTAGGTCAGAGCAGACCTGAGACAGCAAAGTCCACTGGAGCAGGTACAGGAAGCAACTGCTGAGGGAGTGGGAGTGAGCCAGAGACCTTTGTGTGTCCAGGCATGAGTCTGGGACCTATGAGGGTATAGACAGGATCCAGAGACCTCTGCATATCTGGGCAGGAGTCTGAGACCTTCGAGGGAGTAGACATGAGCCAGGACCCCTGTGAGTCCAGGTGTGAGTCTGGGACCTCTGAGGAACTAGGCCTGAGCCACGTCCTCTGCTGGTCTGGGAACACCCAAGGGTGGGACCTTCAAGGGTGTAGATTTCAGCCAGAGACCTTTGTGGGACCAACCCCAAGCCAGGGACCTCTGTAGGAGCAACCCAAGAGCAGGAACATTTACAGAAACAGGTTTGAGCTGGCAACATAGGCCAGAGCAGGCCTGAGACAGCAAACTCCAAGGGAGCAGAGCAAACCCTGGGAGTGCTGAGAACCTCCAAGAATATGGAGTTACCAATGGGGTAACTGCAATCTTGGCACTGACTGCACTATGAGGAGCAGCCATCTGAGCCTCGGATCCAATGGCACCTGGAAGATTGATCACCAGAGTCACAGACAGCCCCAACTATACCAATCAGAGGAAAAGATGGGTAGACAAGGTAAGAATACACACAACACCACAAAGGGCAAAATGACACCAGGAAAATCTAGTGACCCTACAACAGCAAGGCTTGACAACCAAATATAGATGAAGCAGAAGTAAATGACCTAAAAATAACTTCAGGAAAATGTTTGAGGCCCTTAAAGAGGAAATGAGAAATTCACTCAAAGGAATGGAGGAAAAGACAAACAAAAAATTGGAAGGCATCAACAAATCCCTTAAAGAAAACCAAGAAAAAGCAACCAAACATATGAAATAAACAATTCAAGACTTGAAAACTAAAATAGAGACAATAAAGAAAACACAAGCCAAGTGAATTATAGAAACAGAAATCATGAGAAAACTATGAGGAACCACAAACACAAGCATAGACAGCAGAATACAAGAGATGGAAGAGAGAATCTCAAGCACTGAAGATACAATAGAGGAAATAGACTCATCTGTCAAAGAAAACATTAAAACTAACAAAATCTTAACATAAAATATCCAAGAAATATGGGACACCATAAAAGACCAAACCCAAGAATAATAGGGATAGAAGGAGAAGTCAACTCAAAAGCACAGAAATTATATTTAACTTTCCCAACCTAAAGAAAGATGTCTATGAAGATACAAGAAGCTTACAGAACACCACATAGACTGGATCCAAAAAAAGGTTCCCTTGCCACATAAGAATCAAAACACTAAACATATAGAGTAAAGAAAGAATATTAAGAGCTGGAAAGGAAAAGGGGAAACTAACATGTAAAGGCAGACCTATCAGAATTAGACCTAACTTCTCAATGGAGAAAATGAAAGCCAGAAAGTCCTGGTCAAGTGTTATGCAGACATTAAGAGATCACTCATGCCAACTCAGACTACTATACCCAGGAAAACTTTCAATCACCATAGAAGGACAAAGCAAGACATTTCATGAAAAACTAGATTTGAAGAATACCTAGCCACAAACCCAGTCATACATAAAATACTAGAAGGAAAACTCCAACCCAAGGAAGTTGGCTACATCAACAAAAACAGACAACTGATGATCTCACAGCAGCAAATTCTAAAGAAGGGAAAAACACACAAATCAACATCACCAACAATGAAAATAAATTAACAGGTGATGGCAATCACTAGTCATTAATATCCCTTAATGTAAATGAACTCAAATCACCTATAAAAAGACACAGGCCAACAGATTGGATACAAAACCAATACCAATACTCCTCAAATTGGTCCACACAATAGAAGCATAAAGAACATTGACAAACACTTTTTATGAGGCTACAAATTACCTTGATACTCAAACCACATAAATATATTACTAAGAAAGAGGATTACAGACCAATCTCACTCATGAACATTGATGCAAAAATACTCAGACAGTTCCTGCTCCTGCACTGAGTCTACCCACCCAGAGGGGTGAGTGTGCACCAGCCAGGCCGGAGGGGAGTGCAGGGCATCTCCAGCTCCTGCTGCAGGGGCTTCTGGGCTCCTCACGACCCTCCCCTCCCACCCAAATTCGCCCTTGTGTCTGCAGGGGGGTCCTTCCGCCTCCAAGTGTCCTGTCCCTGAGCTGAGGACAACCTTTCAGAACACTGAGTGGGTACCATCCGAGGGCGGGGCTCAACGTCCGGGAAAGGAGCACTGGGCTCCTACAGCTCCTGCTGCAGGGACTTGTTCCACACATCCCTGAATCCCCCAAGCCTGCCCTATTGTCTGCTAGGTCCATGGCCCAAGAACAGTTCCTGCTCCTGCACTGAGGCACCCAGAGGGATGAGTGTGCACCTGCCTGGCCGGAGGGGAGTACATGGCACCTCCAGCTCCTGCTGCAGGGGCTTCTTGGCTCTGCACAACCCTCCCTTCCCCCCCAAGTTCACCCTTTTGTCTGCAGGGTCTTCGACCTCCAAGAGTCCTGTCCCTGTGCTGAGG
>LOEQ01016181.1:0-13786 GCA_001685075.1 Bramus lutescens | reverse complement strand
TCTACTTCCCTGCTCCCATATCCACCCTTCCTCCATCCCAAAAGTCCCATTCCCTCAAGCTCTCCCCATTTTCCCCTTCTCCCTTCTCTCTCCCCATCTCCCCTTAACCTCACCCACCCCCACCCCCATGCTCCCAATTTTTGCCTGGCAATCTTGTCTACTTATCCAATGTTCTTTAGACAATATTTCAGTTCATGGATCTGACCTTTTTTACAGGTACAGCTTTAAGTAGTGCATATTTGGAGTTGTAGCTAAAACTTTAAAATGATATTATTCTTCAGAAAGCATTACCTAGAAGAAAGGAGCATGAGAAAATTTTTGAAAAAGCAATGATATATCAGGAGGCAATAGTAATATATTTTGCCTAAAATAGTTGATAAAGACCAATACTCACCCATCACCAAATATAGATGGAGATTCAAAAGTATAATAACAATGCTAGTTGGTTCAGGATGAAGGGAAGAGGTGATCGCAGTGAACTGGGGAATTGTTTTAAAAAATGGGTAGTAGATACAGACATATGATTACAAGAAGCCCAAGTGTAAAGAGGCAATAACATCTTTCCAAAGTTGGGAAATATCTAATGAACAGTTGTTTCATTTGATCTGATGGTGGGTGATGTATTGGTGGTTTTGGAGGTGGAGGTGGCACTGGTTCGGTTTTGACTATACATAAAGGCTGAAGAAAGGAGCTAATATAAATACGCTAAAAACAGGAGAAAATTAAATAGGAGATTAGAAGACTCTGTGGAAGTAACCAGATGGGACTGAGAAAGAAATAGATGAAATAGGTATAAACAAGAGGCATTTCCTATGCCTTATACATAAACTGAACATGAGGCTGCAGGCATGTAGAGTTTTTAGCCCAGGGAATGATAAATTGGAGAAGTCTGTAATTTATTTAGTGTTTTTGCTTAAAAAGAATCAGAAAATAACCAATTTGTTTTTGAAGGTCACCAGAATAGCTTCATTGTAAAAGTGCACCAACCATTTTCAGTTTAAAAGTGTGTATAATGTAGCTCAGGGCAAACATCTTTTCAGTAGCAGAACAAAAACGACTGTTAATCGTCCACTCCTGCAAACCAAAGACACTGCGCTCATTGTCTACCTTATAATTTGGAATTCAGGTTGATATTATGAGTCTTATGATAAAATACTAAAATTGGGCCTATTTTCAAAACATCAAAATAAGATGCCATGGAAAATGAAAATGGCAGAAAACAAAAAGCATTTTCAAGCTCTTCAAGTAGCCTTTCGCTAAATTATATAAAGACATGTTTAAAGATAGACAGCTCTCTAGATGCAGGTTTATGTGTATTTATCCCAGTCTGTAAGTATAACTAAAGCTGCATTCTAGTTTATACACCAATATATAGAATTTCATTATCTTCAAAACATAACCTTGTTTGGGTAACACTTTATTAACTTATATTGGAATATAGGAAACATAAGCACAGAGCCCATGTTGACTAAACCCCCGTCCTGTTGGGCGTTGGATGCCTCCTCAGATTCTCCCCTGTTTTTGAGGTAGTGATTTCCTCAATTAGCAGAGGTAGTGACTGAAGCTCTGACGAGGTGGCTTGTAGGTTAAGCCTGGAAGGTGTGAGGTCCGGTGCCCAAAGCTTGTCTACTTGACTTCTAAGCTTATGTTTTCTGTACTGGTGATAGACTCTCCCAGAACTGACCTATTGACCTTATGATGTCAGTATAAAGGACCTCTTTGATAACCTATTGGTGGTAGACTATAAACCCCTGTGCTCACATGATTAAGACAACAGGTTTTCTACTGACACCTTGGAGTACTCTGGGGACTGTGAGTCTATGCTGAGGTGGTAGCCTTTCGCTCTTCATTGTACATACACAATCCCTGAATTCCACTTGCAGCCAGTGATGGATTGATCTTCCCTGCTGTGATGCCAAGTTTCTTGACCTCAGTTTCTTTCATTGGCTTGAGCAGCCTTTCTGCACTTGCCCTTAGTGAACTAGTAATCCTTTGTGATTTTTCATTTCCAAACTCTGATTTACATTTTTCATGACATGTATCTCTTGGCAGATATAACTAATGGTCTCTTGCTTGGTACCCATAAGATTTTTTTTAAGTCCTTATCACTGAGAATCATAATAATTACCTTAATCTCTCCCTTGCTGAAATATGATCCTTTCAAAGACAGGTTAATATTGTCCTCAATATAGAATCAATAGTTTTAAAGCCATGTGTGGCCCACAGTAGATAATAATTAACTTCCAGGTAGTGAAAACATTGTGATCTCTGGATGTGCTTGGGGGAGGGGCTGATCTCATTTTCAGTGCTGCCTTATGCTTTCACTTGAAGCTTGGGCAAGCTTCAGCCTGTGAGATTCATGCCCTCTATGGCACTGGCACAACATTGCCTAGTTTGAAGAGTTGGAATGAGGGCTGCACAAGACCTGACATGAAGAGTTACGGAAACACACTTAAGCACTTGATGAATGTCGCATCCTGTCTTGTCATCCCTATCTTCCAGACTATCTCAATGTAACACTTGGAGGGTTCAGTGAAAGGAATTGTAATTGCGGTCCAGACAAACATCCAGCATCAATCAGAAGAGAAGTCATACTGCAGCCTGTGTGCCCAGAGGCTGGTATCTACAATCCTTTAAGAACAACACACATTCTACTTAAATGATCATTTTTTTATGAATGGGAACTCATGCATCAGAGACTGGCATTGAAGTCCTGATCCTTTAACCTCAGTTTCTCAAGCCATATTATTGTTCTTTTACTCTTTTAAATGTAGACAGTTGAGTATATGGATTCTGGACATGAATAATTCTATTGAGAATTTAATGAAAGGAATTAGTTTTTTCCTTGGGAAAATAAGAAGTAGTCAACAGCAAACTGAATCAGAAGTCAATTCTCAGCTAGGACTCATGGAAACACAATAAAGAGGATTCCAGAGAAAGATGCAATCGAGAACAAAGGATGTCTGTGAGGATGGAATGAGATGGTTCTGATATTAAAACACAGAAAAGATTACATTAATGATCTCGAACACAGAGAAAGTCTGAGCACTCCATTCCTTATCACATTTATAATCCACATTTGTCTCATTCTATCCTTCTTATTAAGACTGTCACACAAACTTACATGGGAGTAGAAAACGGGGTCCAAATATGAATAGGTATTATATTTCGTGCGAGAAAATGGATCCTGTCTCGGATTTAATTAAGAAAGGAGCAAAAGTTATTTATCTGAATGAGTGGATTCTGTTTAATATTGAGGTTCATTATATCTTACTATCCCCCAATGCAGGAGTGAGAAAGGAGATGCGGGTAGCAATAAAGAATGGTCTTTTGGAATAAAACAAAGAAAACATTTCCTGAGGGAAGGTCAGGTCTCTCTCCACTGACCAGCTCCAGTCCTCTGGACCAGACTCAAATGTTTTACTGCCCCCTGCTGCTTTCAGATGCTGACAGAATTGCCTATCACCTACTCTCTGCCTCTCGACTTTTTCATCCCTTTAACTGTGCAGCATCCCCTTTTCAAGGATGACCAGGGCTCGAAGGTTTGTTTTGTGGCAAAACTGAGCTTTTGTATTCCTAAAGATATAATAACTAGACAAAAACATATAGGGATATGTTACAGCTTTGAATACCCAGTGTACCCCTAAGAAATGCTCCATGCACCATTTACTTACAACTGCTCAGTTACACGTTTTTCTCAGGAAGTGATCACTAATCCCACACACATCATTTGCCCTCACTTGACGGTAACCCAAACTTTCTTACTTAAGTACACAAGCTGTGTATATAATTACAGATTTCCCACATCTAATATTTCATAGTTTAGATTCAGCAGAATATAAAGTATAAGTCTGGCTTTTCCTATGCTACAAATATCTGTGCATTTTTATTTTAATTTTAGGTTATTTTAACAGGTGGCGAAGGCCTTAATTTTCTTCTAACCACGTCCAGTGTGAGAATCATGTTTTCTTCCCTCTTGGTGTGTTGTGATGGCTTGGGAGTTATTTAAGTGACAAAAGTTTATGATAGCAAAAAAAAAAGCAAATGAAGAGATAAAAACAATAGCTCCCCTCCCCAAAGCATTCAGTCTTAGGATGAAATGTAGCATGTAAGTCAATCCTAAGTATGGCTAACTTCCAATTCTGCATCCAGCAGATGTTTTTACATATCTGTTGGTGCTGAAATGAGATGATAAATACATATTCTTTTTTTTTAGGAGTTCAGAGTTAAGTGCAGGAGCAAGCAGACCATTCTTTCTACATTTTCCATCTTTGATACATGAAGGTGTCCACCACCCCATCCATTTTCAAGTCTCTGTTCAAACTTTTCTTGCTTCCTTTTAAAGTTATACATTATTTTTTAAGAAATGGCCACAATATTAATAACTTATAAAACTACAGTCTGTTATTTTTAAAACTTCTGTGAGCCCCTTAAAAGGCTCTTTCATGATTGATTTTGTGGAAGTGGGGTACTGAGGTATCTGCAGTTTATGAAATTATGTAAATGTTGGTACTGAATAGGGTTCCAACAGTGGTGTGGCTGAATCTCCATTCTCATCAATAACATGTCTTGATGTTCCTCACACTGTGGAGCTATTGTCCTCTGAAAATCAGCATTTCATGAAGACATTTCCTAATATTTACATCCTAGTAAAGCTACCGCTTGAACCTCACTTACTCATTTGGTAATATATCTCATCATTGGGTTCAGGAGAGGGAAACAAATTTGGGGGGTGTCTTTCATTGTTACGAAAAGACTAGTCTACTAGAATGTCCCACATCACTTTACAATAAAGTTCCTTTGGATTCTTCTTCAAGAACTCCTTTAAATGTATTCTTTTATCATTCCCAAAGTCTCATAGTTAAAGATTCATTTTTCTCTCCTTTCATTTTGTCTTCTCCATCCCTTTCCTTTTAAAATCTTTCTTCAGGGTCCTGAGTTAAGAATAGGTCGGGGAGACAGTCATAAATTGCATATAAAACACCAACCAACTCACTGCACTAGAAATGGGACCAAAGAGAAACTTAGTAAATCTTTGCCTCTGCCAACTTACCTCTGCAGGGGAAGGATGTATGCTATGTTCCTCAACACCATCTCAAATGTGAAAATCATAGCCTATACACTTCAAGCATGATACACCACCTCATTGGCATTTTCCATGGTTTTTCCAGACTAGCAGATGAAATCCAAAGGCTAACGCCTCCTTTTCTCTAGCCTTTCATGCTTCCTCTGCTGGCACTTCTGCTACAGTGCTACCCACTCTTCTTTGTAGGTGAGTGTGTGTATCCTTGCCTTTCCGTCTACCTAGAATGCTCTTCCCTGATTTGTCTTCAGTCCCAAAGACATGTAACCTTACCAGACCACACTCTGTCCTCCTCTGCAAAGGCTGTTGGGAACACACATCTGCCTGTACAGATGAGGACCGTGCCTCTTCCAGATGCTACTGCATTCACTGTGACTCTTCCCTAGACTGTAGGTGTCAGCTGCTTGAGGGCCTCTGCTCAAGACTACAGAACCCGGCTCTTTCAAACACAGACATAGAGCAAAGGAGAAATAAAACAAGTAGGACAAAGAGAGTGAGAGTTAGAGACAGAGTGAGAGAAGAGATTGTTCATTTCTGGTAAATGTTCTCTATCACGCATTATCCTGTTCATGAAAGTATTGGTATCAGATTTAAGATCTCCGAGATGCTCCAAACTGAAGTATGTTCTAATGATGAATTGAGGTTAATAATAATTACTGAGTTAAAAACTTCATAAATAAAGTAAAAATGGACACACCACACTTTGATTCAGCCCTTGTACCAAAAACCTTCTTAAATGTAACGACTGACTTGTGGATGTAACTCTCAGGCAAACCGATGGAAATCCTAAGTCAAATTCTACATTTTTACAAAGAGAATGCAAATAGTAAATAGGTTTTAAAATAAGACTTGCACAATCTAAAATTAAACATATGTTATGTGATACCATTTTAAAGGACTGGTGGTGAATCTTGGTGTTAGGGTATCACTGATGTTGTGAGATCTCAGGCACCACAAAGCAGCAGAGCAGACATAAATATTTAACAAACAGATGAGTGAAAAAATAGTAATAAAATGAAAACAAAATGTAACAATTGTATTAAATTTAAAATCAACATGTGGTGTCAGAATCATTTAAGTTTTCAAAAACTTAAAGATTTATTATATATAGGGTTCAGTCTACACTTATTCCTGCATGCCAGAAGAGGGCACCAGATCTCATTCCAGATGGTTATGAGCCACCATGTAGTTTCTGGGAATTGAACTCAAGATCTCTGGAAGAACTTCCAGTGCTCTTAACCTCTCTCCAGCCCCTAAGTTTTCACATTTTTAAAACGAGAATGACTAGTAAAAACCAATTTCATAGGAACTACATTTCTATTGCAATTGTAAGACTTCATTAGGCAAATAAGTTTCAAAATAATATGTCAGGGAGTGATTAATTGCGAATTTATACTAAGAAAGACCCATATCACATGTAACCAGACACAAACAACTGAGCATCCTACCAGGTTGCTGAATTTATGGTAAGAGATCTTATGAGATGAAACGTGTTTGTTTAAAATGTCACCAAGTCCTCCCATAGCATCAGACTCTGCCTAATATTACATAGTAGCCTTAATCACTCAGTCTCTCCTTTGCCCACTGACTGCCCATCTCATCCCTCCCAATCTCCACCTTCACCTTTCTCCACTAACGCACTCCCTTTTCCCTAGACCTCTTCAAGCCTCCCGTCCTCCCCGAGCTCCCGTAAATACTCTATCTTCCTTCTGACATTACCCAGCAGTATCATTTCAGTCCTCAAAAGGCTGACCCCTGTTCTGCATAAGCACAGGTCCATACCCTCCCTAGGAACGATGCTTCATTCAACCAGAACATCCGCCATTGGCTGCCACACAGTAGACGCTTGACAAATGTTGAGGCCTGGGACAATAAATGATGGCAAAAATGAACTTTCCATCTCATCTTTGAATTTAAACAGCCATTTATTTAAACCAGGAAGGCTGAAATCCATATAGAATATTTCAGGTTTAGTTAATTCTTCATTCATAGGTAAAGCGAATAAATATTATGAACTGAGCAAATTTATATAAAAAATTATTTCCTTTAAAGTACAAAGCTTGATTACAATTTAACCCTAGTCAGTCAATACAGTATAGATCTGTATTGGAAATGACTGGGTCAGACAAATGTCCCAATCACTGTCTGGCAAATTTAGCAATAATTTTCCTTTGAGTAATGAAATATTCATCATTTCTAATTATGAGCAGTACAGTTGTCAAGACAACTTTTCTCATGAGGGATATGGTTATTCTAAAATGGCCTTCTACAACTTTTTTTAACCTCAATACTTATTTACAAATGAAAACCCATCATCTCTTACTGATACCACATTAATCAAAATAATCAACCACTTTTTAAAAACATTGTTATTTTAAGGAGGTTTCAGTGGAGTTTTATCTCTTACTTCTTCTGGGGAACACAATTAATGATACAAAAATTTAACTTTTGTTCGGAGCAGAGTGTGGAGTGGTTACTGACAGGTCTAGTTTCACCAGCTGCCCTCACGCGTGTCTGCTCAGAAGGACACAACCATCTCCTCAAGTATGAAGAGTAAAAGGGAGGGTGGCTGGAATAAGGATATAATTTTAGCCATCAATGTAGCATGACTCACTCTCACCTTGCCAAAACTGGGCGCCATCACAGCAAAACTGACAGACAATATCAGCTAATGATGCCTCTTTCAGCTTAAGATCATGCACAATATCAATATTCTGATTTATAAAACTCTAGTACTATCAGTATGGATACGTTCATAGTTATAAAGTATTTATAATTTTAATGCTCCTCCATACATGATGCGATCTGCCTACCACAGCTCTGAGTAAAGCAGGTACATGTATAATGTACAAGATCATATCAGACAAGTATTCACCTATTCATTCATTCATTCTTTCAGGCGAGTATCGAATTTTATGAAGTCTGTTTCATGTGGGGCAAAGTGTCCCTATGCTGAAGGAATAACAAGACTACTAAGATTAGTGTGAGTGGTTTATGTGCACAAGCGTGTGGTGTAAACATGTGTATACACATGTATGGAGATGCAGATCCACATGAATGCCTGTGCAAAGGACAGATAAGGAGATAACATGTTTTCCTCTGTTATTATCTATGACCCCATCAGGGCAGGTGCTCACTCTAATATTATCCTTCATAGTTTTGTTTTGGTTTGTTTGTTTTGTTTTGTTTTTGACTAGGCTAATGACCAGAAAGCTCCAGTGGGCCTACTGTCTCCACCTCCTTGTTCTGGGGCTAGAGGTACAAGAGCGCAACACAGTTAAGGTCTTGCTTTCTATTTGGGTTATGGGGATTTAACTCATATCCAGGTCCATGCAGAACAAACACTGTTTTCATCTGAGGTACCTCACCAGACTGCAATAAATCTTTCAATGAGAAGACTCTAAAGGATAGAATCAATGTTTTAAAAATAAAAGTGCAAATTCGCTCTGCTTTTGCATTTTAGTCGCCTGGTAGCATTTCCATATTTTAATGAAGCTCTTGCAAGAACTAAGTTAAAAAAAATACAGGAAGAAGAGCTCCCTAGGGAAGAAAAACTTAATAAAATTAAACAGAAAAGTATAAGTTTCTTGCTCTTATAATGTAAAAAGTTAAACAATAACTAATCAGTTCTCTAATATACAATATGAGTCCGTTACTATATTAGCTACTAATAGACAGCAAATAAGGAGCACAGGTGAGTGTGCACAATTTAACAAAGCTGTGTGTATATTTCCATGTGTGAGAGAAAATTCAAACACACCCTTTATATATCATAAACCAGGTATAATCATATGCGGAAATCTAGGGAGACAAAGTTTTTATATTTTTTTAAAAGATGATGGTATTTATGTGTGAACTGAAAAGAAATGAGTGTCCTTTGCAATATACATCCATATTTTTTGCCAAGATACGGAAAATATCTGATAGAAATTTTGTTTCTTCTCCATAAACCATATTCAAATACACACATAGTTCAACAAATAAAACCATCCAGTTTCCTTACTGAAAATAGATCACAGAACTAAAGAATTAAGGAAATTCAAAATCAACCCTAATGTTTCATTATGGTATATTTTGACCTGAGCTTTTTTTTTTTTTTAAAAAGCCTTTATTTCTTTCTGAGTAAAAAAAATGTATGTGTTTTTAATCAATATAACAAATAATATTATTTACATTATTTTATATATGTAATAGCCAAAGAAGGAAAAGGGGTTTATTATCATGTTCATTAATTTACCATAACATACTATAGCTAAAGGAGTTTGCATGAATGAAAATGGTCTATATTTTCCATACTGATTTTTATTCTATAATTGATATAAAATTGTGTTTATCTCAAGCAAAAATATCCCACATTTTAAAATAATAACCCTTATTTTAGAGTTCCTGGCATAACTAATAGATTAATACATTTAGCATTACGGACTAGATGATAATTATTACAAAATACTGCATCATTTTTTACCATGTCTATTACAGGGCCCTGAGGACATCTAATGCAAATCAGGTAGCTTGGTTCTGACAAATGGGCAAATGTGATAATTCCAGGTAACCTCAACAGAAAATGGAATTAGCTCCCCCTGTTGGGCCTGAAAAGTCTCAGTTGTGACCATTACATCATAGAACTTTAAAAAAGAAATACATAATATAAACCAAAAGATTCCCAGCTAATTGGATATCTATGTGTTGCCATAGTTTCTAGATGAAGAGAAGTCGTAAAAAAAAAAAATACATCATGGGATAAAGAAAAGGAGTTTTCTCCTTGGTGAAACACAAAGTATTCCAACAAGAAGGGAAATCTCACAAATGCTTTCCCTAATTTAAAAAAATAATCTTGTTGGGAAGTGGTGGCACACACCTTAAACCCTAGCTCTTGGGATGTAGAGGCAGAAGGATCTCTTTGAGTTTGAGGCCGGTCTTGTCTACAGAGCAGGTTCCAGAACAGCCAGGATCGTTACACAGAAAAGAATACCCTGTCTTGAAAAACCAAAATAAATAAAAATAATAAATCTTATGAATAAATAATCTTATGAACTTAGTATACAAGAATGCATATCTTTGAAACAAAGCTGAGACAGCACTCTGGTAAAAGTCATTTTCTATCCTTGTTGATATATATTCCCAATAACATATGTAGAGTGTGCGTTCTTACTGAGAAGCACCTTATAGTAGTTAGGACAGAGCTATGGCGAGACTCTGATGACGGGTAGATTTTCCTTGACCTATTTGCTCAGCGGGTCTGAAAAGAACTGAAGTGCAAGAGAGGTAATCAAGGAGGAGTCAAGTAAATGATAAAAGCCCTCATCACTCATGCACACAGAAAAGTGAATGCCACTGAGAGAAGCATGAATTTATAATTGTGAATAATAGCAAGTTTGCAGTTATTGAGAAACAAGACAGTATGTCTCAAATCAGAGTTTGAACAAAGACCTCACTACCAACCACACTCCTACGGCCTCAGCACAGCCAAAGCTCTGCCATCATCACAATGAGGACTAATGTGTAAAACAATTTTCTTTATAAACTGTAGCTTGATGTGGAGAAAAATAAATAAAGAAAAAATAAGAACTAAACTCCAACACTTTAAGCTTCTAGAAACATGATGGGATGTTCCCACCACAGCTCTGTGGGCTGCATGCTTGATTTCATACATACACAAGAGATCAGCATGGTTTTCACAAGTCTCATTAAAAAGGTTAAGATTGAGATTTAAAAGTAATAGATGATTAAGATTAAGAATTTCTTATTAATTAATAAAAATCTACTGTGCAACCCAGAATCCATTTCAGCAGTTTGCTATTCAGTTAAAGAGCCATGAGTTTCATACCAAACTTTTCAGTCCTGCCTTCCCCATAGCCACAAGAGGCATAAAAGGAAAAACCAAATAATGAAATTGTTGCTGTTCTTTTTATTTAAAACTCATACAGAGCCATTTTTACTTAAAGCAAAAGGATATAGAACACACATCTTGTGCACTTTTCTATACATATTCCTTTAGGACTAAGTCAGCACTCAAGTGGATACTCATACTTTTTCTTCCATATATATGGGTTAAATACGTTGTGCACTGGGCTGGGAACTGAACCAATGTTTACAACACTGTTTCTATGGAAAACCATGTTCCAAGTTTTAAATAGCTCACACATTTTTATAATAAACTGATCTAAATTTTTTCTAATAATATATATTACCAAGACAAGATATCAGTTATAATTGATGCAGTTATTTTACCTTAAATCACTTTTTAATCTTCCACTTACTTTTTAAATTTGTCCAGAGAATATAATTCTCATGATATATGCACAGGTATTTCATTTTTGTTCTGAAAAGGCCTATGGATGTTTTATATTAGCAACATGAACACAAAATAAATCTCTAACCAACATAATCTAATTTCATCATAAAGTCCCCATCTAAGTGAGCTATTTGCAGGAATAGATAGACAATTTTGCTGAGGAAATCTCAAAAAAAGTTTCCAAATTTCGCCAGTTGGCAAACATATTATACTGACTAGGTTTCTCAGTTTGAGGAAAAACTCAACATCGGCTGTCAAACAGCTTATTAAAAAATGTCCAAGTTCTTAGCATTCAATTTGAAGTAGAAAAAAAAATCCTTAAGAACATCTTGCCTCCAGGCTCTCAGACAATCATTAGAGCATCTTAGAAACATAATTTGATTATTGTAAAAAAAAAAAACCACTTTCTCAATGAACTCAAAGGCATCTTTGGAGGTTCCTTGTTTCATAATATTGTCAGGATTTAAAAAAAATCTTTTCAACCTAAATTTAATAATTATTTTTCTCTTTCTTTTAAGCCTATGGGCTCTTTGTGTATAAATTATGATTTCTGGTTCTATGTTTTTGTGGGATTACTGAGTGTACTAATGAGCAGGTCTCTGCTTCTGTAACTCTTTCTTGGGCTCTTTTCCTTCTGCTAGTTTTGCCCTATGCCTATAAGCCAGTGTTTGTTCTATTTTATTATTATCCTTTAGCAACCTGTTTGTTTTCTAATGGGAGACAGAAATGAAGAGGATCCAAATGGCAGGAGAGGTGGGGAGGAGTAGACGGATGAGAAACTGTAATAGGGCTCTACTATGTGAGAAAAAATAGTTTCAATAAAAAAAGAAAAAGAAAACAAAAAAATCCATTATCTGTGCATATCCATATAAGTGTGTAACAACAGCTCATGTAAAAGAGGCCATCAATTTGAAAAAGAACAAGTAGAGATACAAGGGAGGGAAGAAAAGGTAGGAGAAAATGATGCAATTATGATATAACCTCAAAAAATAAAATAAATAATTTAAGAATAAATTTCTTTAAAAGGAAAAAAGCACTTTCTTCAAACTTTTAAAATTTAAGAAAATATGACATTTCACATTAGGTATTTGTTTTAATTTTAAGTTTATTATTTAACATATTTTCTTGTTTTCAGGCCATTTATAATGATACCCACCTATGGTATTAACCATTTCAATATATTTTATTAAACAAATTATTTTATCAACTATTTAAAAATATGTTGTTAAAACTGGCGACAATAATGGTTTTTTATTTTTAAAAAAGATGGAAAAGAAATGTATATGAAATGTTTTTGAAAAATGTGCAGCATGGTCTACAGAGCTAGCTCTAGGACAGCAGGAGCATTCTAGAAAACCCTATCTTGAAAATCAAAACTCAAGCAAAATGTTGAGGGGAAAAAGGGAAAAGAAATAAAAAGTAAAATGGTGAAAAAGAAAAGCCTTGGCCTAAGGGCGGGAAAGGACTGACCCTCTGAAAAATCAAGAGGCATTAACACAAAGTACACTGAAGGTCAACTCTGCAGGCCTCTGACTCCATACACTGTACAGGTACTGAGCAGTGAGCTTTTATTCGCATTAGCAGGGAAAAAGGATGATTTCACGCTTGTCCCACTCATCCCTAATCAGAACACTGCAGTGTGGACATGGTGTCCCCCTCATTCCCCTTTAGATGATTTCAATTGATTTGCTGCAATCTGCACTTTGCTTGGCAGGGATTAAATTCTTAAAACAAGTCAAAAAAAATTCGCATTTCTTCATCTCATAGAGACCCCATCACAGGACATCAGGGTAGCCAGGCAGTCTAAAAGCAAGTGGCCCGTAGGTCAGTTAAGACACAATAATGTTACGAAATGCACAAAGCGAAGTAGCTAATAAATATTTGAAGGCCTTTACTTCCTGAGGCTTACTTATTATCCACAGCCTAGCATCCTAGAATGGAATATCAGGGCACAGTGGGGTTGTTTACCTGTCAATCACTTGTCAGTCTAATAGGTCCTCTACAAACAACTGCTGTGGTTAAAGATTTCTTGACCAGTCTTCGTAATTAGAAATTTTAAACACAGCAATAGGCACATTTCATGTTTTCTAAAACTACTAAATTGAATCACCAGCACACACAAAAGGAAAGGTAATGCCATGGTAACTTTTGTGCCCCTGATGGGATGAAAAAAAAAAAACAAGTGTTTTTTACTAGCTTCCAGAATAGATTATAGTCTTATGTTGTTTGCTTGTTTTTCAAATCGTTTAACATAGCATTCAATTATTCACTACTTTCTTTCACAATCTTTGCTATTATTATATGTAAGTAGAACATTAAAACAAAAAAATCTTAGCTACTATCACTGAATTCATACATACAAAATATGAATTATTTATTGATTTCGTTTTCTTAAGTAGACTAGATGT
>LOEQ01016180.1:0-13794 GCA_001685075.1 Bramus lutescens | reverse complement strand
CAAAGGTCCTGAGTTCAATTCCTAGCAACCACATGGTGGCTCACAGCCATCTGTGATGTGGTCTGGTGCCCTCTTCTGGCCTTCTGGCATACACACAGACAGAATATTGTATGCATAATAGATGATAGAGAGAGAGAGAGAGGAAAAAAAAGAAACTGTCACCTACATAGATGTTGGTGATGCTATTTTTACTTTTGATTTTCCCTGAACAAGGAAAATCAGCTTTTTGCTTCTTTTACCACTTTTATGTTTTGATCATAAAGATTATATTCATTCAAGAAATTCACCATCACTCCTTCATGTACAATATTCTCCCATTCTTCCTTAATCATTTTGATATCAGCCCCAGTTAATAATCAAGCGACCAAAAATTGCACAGGGATCTTTTCCACTTATTTATATGCCTTTTCAATGAACATTTGGATTCTGTCTCATATTGCTTCATCTAAAATTCCTTCTTGTGTAAACAGGAATACCAATCATAAACATTTGCAAGCGATTTAATAGTTGCAGTTTTAACACCTGTGCTCTTCCTTACTCTAAAACCTGATGGACTGGTTAGACATAAGGCAAAGACTTCCCTGTTTCTGCTACCTTATTCTCACTCACTTCCTTTCTGAGGGTCTTCACTCTCTTATCTCGTAGCCGACATCTGTTTCCTCTGCAAGCACAGCTTTTCACCACTCTAGAGATGGTGGGACCAGGGAGAATGAAGCCAATAAATGTGGAAGACTAAAGTCTCATACAATAGCCAACTTTATTCAGAGCCCAAGACAATTTATATTCCGCAGGTTAAGAAAAGTCACATGAAGAAGAAAAGTCTCATGAGTTCAAGCTGTATACAATGATAAACAGAAGCCACCTGGGCCAAAACATGTCTTTCAATACGGGCATATAAATGATAGTTTAAGCATTTAATGAGTAACAACATGTATAATCTGAAGTCAACTCACTCCTACCTACTACACCTGGGAGGAACACAAAAACACATGCCAAGAACAATTTCATGTTTTGAAGAAACTAAGGTCTCAAGATTCTTGTCTTTTCTTGAATTGTTAACATAAGCAGGTGGAATTCTCTTCAAAAGACCCCTTTCCAGAACCATGTTCCAAAAATACACCTAAATTTATTTTAATTTTAGGAAAAAACAAAACACATAAATGAAGTTTTTTTAAAACTATGGAAAATACACATACACAAATACATATATATCTGGTTTTGCACCATTTGCATACCTGGTGCCCAAGGAAGCCAGAAGAGTGCAACAGATCTCCAGGACAAGGCTTTAGAAGTAGTTCTAAGCCATCTAATGTGGGTGCTAGTATTCAAACGTGAGTACCCAACAGCAGCTTTACTACTGAGGCAAATCCCTGACTCCCAAATATGTCGTTATAGTGTAGAAGATGAAGATGTGCCAGTACTCTTTCTGCTTTCTTTCACTTCATAGTGATGAAACTCCCTATTTGGGCATTGAAGGATTAAATGATTCCTATCCCTCTGTGAATGGACTCTGGACATTACTTCAAATTGTAATTGTAAATATCATTCTCCTGATGTGAAAGAAGACAACAAAAGATTTACTTGAGTAGAGATGAGTCCAGATTATTTTAGAGAAAGTTCTACAATGTGATACATTCTTTTTTAAAAGAACAGTTTATATTTTACATGCATAGGTGTTTTGTTTGTATGTATGTCTCTATGAGTGTGTTGGATACCATGGAACAGAACTTACAGAAAGTTGTAAACTTCCATCTGGGTGTTGGGAAACTGTGTCATCTGGAAGAACAGCCAGTGTGTTTAATTGCTGTCCTGTCTGACCACAACCCTTTTTTTTGAGACAGGATTTCTTAGTTAGAATTTTGGCAATGAAACACCATGACAAAAAAGTAATATGGGAATGATTATTTAGCCAGCTCTTCAATACTGCTATTCATCTTAAAAGATGTCAGGACAGAAACCTAAATGGGGCAGGAACCTAGATGCAGGAGCTTATGCAGAGGCCATGGACGGGTGCTGCTTACTGACTTGCTTCCTATGGCTTGCTCAGCCTGCTTTCTTATAGATCCCAAGACCCTTCCCCATGAATCATTTAAAAAAATGCCTTATAGCTATATCTTATGGAGGCATTTTCTCAATTGAGTTTCCCTCCTATCAGGTAAGTCTAGTTTGTGCGTGAAGTTGACATAAGACAAGTCAGTACAATGGGTCACTTTTAAACGTCACGTGCAAACACATCACTATTGAGCCACAACCTGTCCTTTTTTATTCATTCCCAAAATCTCATATTGAAAACATAAATAACTTTAATAAAAGTCCCATAATCTTTACAAATTCAAATGCATTAAAATTTTTCTTTAAAAATATCCAATCTCACTAAAAATCCAAGATCCCTTTTAAAAGTTCAAAGTCTTTCAATTATGGCTTTTTAAAAAAAATCAAACTTAAATTAAATACCTTCCCCTTCAAGAGGGAAGAATCAGAGCAGTCACATTCTGAAAGAAGGAAAAAGAAACTCCAACAGCATAAATAACTCCACTACTAATGGCTGGGACCCACTCACAATCGTCAGGGTTTCTCCAAAGAGCTTGGGTCATTTCACTGGCTCTGCTATCTGCAGTACAAACTTCTCTTCTAGGCTCTGACTGGTTCCACGTCACCACTGCTGACGGTCGGGATGGACACCCCATGGGACTGGCACCTCCAACACGAAGGCGTCTGTGCAAGGCTTTACCTCTTTTGCGAGGTACATAGGATTTTTCTCTAGTATGTATTTTTTCATGATATTGAAGATGACTCTTACGTGCAAAGGCTTTACCACACTGATTACATTCATAGGGTTTTACTCCAGCATGACTTCTTTCATGACTGAGAAGATTACTGCGAGATGAAAATGCTATACCACACTGATTACATTCAAAGGGTCTCTCTCCAGTATGACTTCTTTCATGCCTTTGAAGATGACTGTTATGTGCAAAGACTTTACCACACCGGTGACATTCATAGCGTTTCCCTCCAGAATGACTTCTTTCATGCCTTTGAAGATGATTGTTATGTGTAAAGGCCTTACCACACTGATGACATTCAAAGGGCTTCTCAACAGTATGATTTCTTTCATGCCTTTGAAGGCTACTGGGATATGCAAAGGTTTTACCACATTGACTACATTCATAGGGTTTCTCTCCGGTGTGACTTCTTTCGTGTATTTTACGTTCACTGGGACGTACAAAGGCTTTTCCACATTGATGGCATTCATATGGTTTCTTTCCAGTATGAATTCTGGGCACTGGAAGATAACTGTGACATGCAAAGTCTTGATCACCTTGATTATTATACTCGTAAGGTTCCATTTTCAAATGTGTTCTTTGGTGTAAATGTAAAGAAGAATCAGATCTAAATGTTTTGTCACATTGTTTACCCTCACAGGGTTCCTCTTCGGTATGGAAACTTCTGTGTGTGTGAAGACACCTGTGATGGGTCAAGCCTTTTGTACAAGGCTCACATTTACAGCATCCTTTTCCCAAATGAGTCTTTTCACCACTTTGAAGAGAACTGGAAATATTCAGAGTTTTGGGACACTGACTGCAAGCAGTGTCAGTCACATTACATGAACCAGTGCAGGCAGAAGAATTTCCATATTCCCTGTACTCACAAGGTTCTTTTCCATTGTGTGTTTGTGGATGTGTTCCCAGTGAACCTGGAAATCCAATTAATTGAACACTTGTATCACAATCACTATATCTTCTCATAGCAGGAACCACTACATATCTCCTATTTTGGTGGGGAGAGAGAGAGATACATTGCTTCTTTCCATATCCCTTAGGATCACATGAGTTGGATTCAGAGTGACACATCATATACCTATTTAGGGAACAAGAACAAAAGGATTTCATGTTCCATTCACACAGTTGAACATTTGTTCTTCATAGAGATGGGGTACAGGGATTAAGGTCTCTCTACCACAACACCCTTCTTGACTGTCATAAACTGCCCCTCTCACTAAAGTATGGTGGGTCACTGCAAGAGTAACATTAGCTTGCCCAAGGGTAACTGCTTTAAAAAGGTCTTGGACACACCCTAATCCCCTCATGAATGTGAATGCCTTTACAGTACTTGAATGGAATAAAAAATGGATAGCTCTACAATATGGATCTCGGAGGACTGTGATTAATATGGTGACATCTACTCAGGCATTGCTTCCTTGTCTTGTTTCTTAGAGGACCACCTTGCAAACACTGATCAGGTACCTGAAATTGAGGTACTTGACACTGTAAAAATTTAATAATCATCACAAAACACTAAGTATTTACACTGTTGCTTTTCATTAAATATCAGGGCACATTAAAATTTCTTCAGAGATACAAATCTATCACCTTGCACAAGAAAATTAATTACCTTCCATGTCTTCTAGAACTTTGACAATGTTCTTCAATATTCTGGTCTTCCCATTTGTAGCCTAAAATATATTATCAGAAAATGTATGATATATTATTAGAAATTATGCAAAATTTGAGTTATTATCTTTAGTGAACTTTAGAGCCAGGCCTTACTTATTCACCACATTTTTCTACTTTCCCAGTCGAAATCACAGTGGATCACCAATCTCCATTAAAGGCTTGTCCCCTTAAGTTTCAAAGTGAAGGAAACTCACAGTCTTACCTACGGCAGTGAGGTTCCAGTAGGTTTCCAGCATCACATCTTTGTAGAGACTCTTCTGGGAAGGATTCAGCAAAGCCCACTCTTCATGGGTGAAGTTCACATGCACATCCTCATAGGTCACTGCATCCTAAAGTATCCCATATAAGGACATAACAGAAATGTTGAGACTGCACTAAAAATGTACACTTCATTGTGAACATATTTATAAATCTGTGTGTTCCACAAATTTATTTAACATCACAGAATTTCAAATGCAATCACCAAGTCGTTTTAGAAAGAAACAGAAAAGGAGAATTATGACTCATTTCTGGCCATCTGAAAAGTACAGGGCATTGCAAGAGAAATGCTGACTTACACAGAGAGACATGTAAACTGAGCAATAGTATTGAATAAACAAACATCAGCAAAACTTTATCAAAATTACTGACATCAAAAAAGGAAGGTGAGGTTGGGCATGATGGTACACACCTTTTAATCCCAAAACTCAGGAGGCAGAGACAAGTAAATCTCTATGATTTCCAGACCAGCCTAGTCTTCTGTGTATTGATTTCCAGGATAGCCAAAGGTATATACTGAAACAGTCTCAAACGGGAAAAAAAAAGATAGAGCACTCAGGGGCTCACTCTAAATTCCATCAATGAGTTAAAAATCCACTCAACGTATGTAATTGTCTTTCAGAAAACTGGAGTGCCTCAAACTATAAGGCTAATATGATATTCTTAAGAAGGAATACATTTTAATAAGTTATTGCCTGATAGATTAAAAGATTATCAAAACCATTAACGACTAAAGACTTATGCTAAAAAATAAAACAAGCAAACAAACAAAAACCCAATAGAGTATATAAAGACAGGTCAAGAGTTAAAATCATCTGTTGCTTTTCCAGAGAAGCTGCATCAATGCCCAACACTCACTTGGAGCTCCCAACAATTTGTAATAATAGTCAAGAGAATCTAGTGCTCTCTTCTGACTTTAGTGAACACCAGGCATGAACATGGTACACATGCATGGGTACAGGCAAAACATTCTCACGTACATTTCAAAAATTAAAAAAATATTAAAACATGCATAGAGATATGTAGAAAGTTACATATTTGCAATGTGATGACTCAGGAGATCAGTATTAATTTCATAAATGTATGCCATCCTGGAGGAAGACATGATACTTTCTGCCAAAGTTTAAAAGTAAAAAAGTGGGCAGAGCTCAGCACAAGAGCAAATGCTTCACATGTACAAAAACCTAATTCTTCCTGGCAAAACGATATGAAGAATATCAGGGCAGAAAAAAAAATGGCTTAGCAAGGAAAAGCAATTGTTTCTGTTTTACCTTATGCTGTTTAGGGATGGAGTCTGGTACGAATGGTGTGGCTGCATGAAAATGAAGGGGGCTACTCAGTTTCAACCATAGAAAAAGGCAAGTGTGGTCAGGGAATAAACACTCAAAGCCCATCCCCACAGGCTAACGTGGTCCAGAAAGGCCCCTCATACTAATAGTACCACATGTACCCAGAAGAAAACCACAAACCTGGGACAGAGTCTCAAATACATCTTTGTACTTGGAAAATTTTTCATTCAACCCACCACATTTTGACACGAGTCATGATAGTCTCACACTCAACCCATGATGCAAAACGTAATTACTCTAACCACAAAGATCTCCATATTCTGTACAGTCCCAACGTTAGAACGTACAAAGTTTCTTCTCACACTGAAGGCAGTCTCTTAACAGTGATATCTTGTGAAATAAAAAAATTACATCTACACAACACACAAAGGTACAGAATACACATTTCCTTTTCAAAGAAGTAAGAATGATTGCACTAAGGCAAGCCTGAACCCTGCTGGGCAAACACCAAGCCCTGCAGCTCTGTGTCAGGCACTTGGGGCTTCAGTTTCAAAGGGCTGAGGTGGCTCTTTCCCTCTCGAACTTTTCACACATCTCTCTCTTTGGCAGCTTCCACTCCCTACATACAGCTATTGATGGCAGGTGTCTCAAAGCTTAGGTATCTCAACATCTAGTAGACTCAAGTACAACCCAGTCTTCATTTCCACACCTTCATACAGTGACCTATCACAGTCTCCTCCCTGTTGCTATGCTCTGCCAAACGCAATAGTGCTGAACTGAAGCACAAGAGGAAGAACCCATGACCTTTAAATTGTACATCTTTCTTCTTTCAAGAAAATGTGACACATCAATGATGCATCCACATGGGGTTCTAGATTTGTAATGGCTCTGTCCTACTGGAGCACACCAGCAACTTCTGTATGAAGTTGCTTGCTGGGACTAGGAATCTTGTTGCCTTTTTCTTCACTATTTAAATGCTTGGCTGGTTGTGCAGTGCCCTTGCAGCACTTTTTCTGTATTTCCGAAGAGGAGCAGGTAGGTGCCCTCTCTTTAATGACCCTAATCTCCCTGATAATGACTGTCTCTGTTTCAGCTCATGACTGACTGCCCTCTGAAACTACCTAGCGCTGTTTTTCTTGCAAAACCACACAGGTTTCATTAATATCTGTCCCTATTGCTGCTCTTATCCTCTATGGATCGGCATGAGTCATCAGTAATAACCAAGCCGCAGACTAAATGTTTTGTCAAGACATTTTCACAGGACACAGGATGAATATATACAGAAAATATGCAAAATATTACACAAGCATCTATCTTAATTACTACCCTATGGCTGTTAAGAAACATTATGACCAAGGTGACTGTTATAATGCAAGGCTTTTAATTTGTGGCTTGAATATAGAGGATTACTTCACTGTCATCATGAATGGTAGTAGCATCAAGGTAGGCATGTATGGGGCTGAGACTAACAACCTGATACACAGACAGGCAAAGAGAAAGAAACAGGTGTCTCGGCTTGGTTTTTTCAAATCTCAACGCTCATCTACAGTGACACCTTAACAAAAAAGACACACCTATTCCCACATGGGCATACCTCCTAATTTTACACAATTAGTTCCACTAATTGGGAACCTAGCATCCAAAGATAGGAGCTTAATGGTCTTGAGCAAATATAAACAATGAAAGAAATATAGTAGAAAGTAAATAAAATTTAAAAATTATTTATTTTATTATTTTATTTAGAAATTTTATTTTATTTAGAAATAAAATAAAATAAATAAAAAGTAAAGTTGAAAGAGCTCTAAAGGAAAAGAGTGAAAGAAATTGAGGGAAAACAGTGAGAACAAATGAAAAGCAGACAGAGAAAGAAAGAAAGAAAGAAAGAAAGGAGGGAGGGAGAGAAACAGAAAGAAAGAAAGAGAGAGAGGGAGGGAGGGAGAGAGAGAGAGAGAAAGGGGGGAAAAGGAAGAAACTATTCACCCCACATGGGGGAGTCAGTACTTCTTGCTGGGTTGCAGACTTCATCAAAATAACCTTCCCTAGCTCACTTAATAAGAGATTAAAGAGTACAAGACATCCAAACTAAGATGTAAATACCTATCTTTTCTCTGAGTGCATAGCATTATCCTTTGTTTCGCTCTCTACCCAGTTCTCTCAGAGAACCTGGAAAACCTTACATTAAGTCAGGTAGAAGCAGTGAAAGCAATTACTTGGTGTCTTCAATGTGACTTTTGTTGATGATGTCATCCGGACAGTGTATTTCTAACTGAGTAGAAGTGCCTCAAAAGGCTACTAATGTTTTATATTCAGTTTCGCTGTTATAGCAAGTTGGATTCCAAAGTCTCAAATTCCAGCCAACATGGAGAGTCACAGGTCTGTCTGAGCACAGCCCAGACCACACTCTGGTGGTCTGGGATAAAATGCAGCCAAACAACATGTTGTGTCTGGGGACTGAAGAGAAACAAACCACCTGGACAATAAATAACACTTGGCTTCCAGTTATAATCTGTTGATAAGACACATGGATGGACTCAACTGTCTCTGCTTGAGGTCACAGAATTCTTTCCTCTATTTCTTTGCTGTGTGGAGCCTACATGCCTAGGACATAGGTACCATCTCCTCCTATATTCATGATAACCTAATTAAAATTCCTTTTTAAAGAACTGGTGTAACAGTGCACATTTAAGCTTTGAGAACTGTGGGTCCCACTGGGACTTGTTTCTGATGGAGACGGGCTAATCTTAGCAGTGAGCTGAACCAACCTTGAAAAGAAAGAAACCTTGTGGTTTGCTGCTCTCTTGGCTATTATGTCAATAGTATACTATGAAAATTCAGAATTTGAGTCCAATAAAAACTCTAATAATTTATGCTACCAACAACAGAAAACTGATGGCAAAAGGTCATCCTAAATGAAATAATGATCAACATAAGATTAAATATTTACCACACCAGTGACATCACCCAACTTCAAAACTTAACACACAACTACCATAAAGATTGTACCATCTGGGGAAGAATAAAGGGATCAACAGAACATTAGAGCAAATAGACATAAGAACACAACTAAAACATACTCAGTGTTGACCAACCAGACTAGAAAACCCAGTACGTATGGGCTCCCTAACACATGTGACTAGAACATGGTAGCATTTATATGCAAATGTATTACTAACAGATTTTAAGATCTGTACAAAATTAACTCCAGAGGGATCTTATACCTGCATGTTAAATGGCAAGTCCAGAACTGTGAGAGTCTGGAGAAACTAGGGTAGGGCTTGCTAGTTAGCAAATCTGCCTTCCATTGTAACAGCAAAAGCAGCTGAGGTATGCTCACTGCGTGGCGAGGTCAACAAAGAGCATGTTTCCACACAAGGGCTCCTGCTCCCCTTGGCCAGGAAGGAAGGCTTGACAGGAACTCAAGCACATCAGGAACCTGGAAGCAGAAGCTGATGCAGAGGCCACGCAAGGTGCTTCTTACTTGTTTGCTCCCCCTGGCTTGCTCACCTGATTTCTTATAGAACCCAGATCCACCAGCCTAATGATAGCACCATCTACAATGGACTGGGCACTTCCCCCATCAATCACTAATTAAGAAAATGTCCATACAGGCTTGCCTAGAGCTAAATTGTATGGATGCACTCTCTTCATTGACACTTCCTTCTCAGATGAATCTAGTTGTGCCATGTGAACATAATACTATCCAGACACTGATGATTCGTTCACCTTAATGGGACTAAACGAAAACCTGGATGAGTGACCTATGAAGTGGGGAGAACAGAAAGGAGCTGCCAGAGCTAATGTCCTGCTGGATTTAATGCCTAGGGCTAGAGGAGTATAAATGCATTCTGCTCTTAGTACTTCTGTATGTTTAGGAAGTCTTTATCCCAACTCTTCAGGAGACTTTAAAAAAAATGAAGCTGACTATGTAGCACATGCCTGTAATCCCAGCATCCAAACTAGCACGAGCTGCACAAGAAGGTTCAGGAGATCAGAGACAGCAGAGAGGAATTCTGTGTCAAGTAAGATGTTTTTCTGAGGTGCTAGGATGGGACCCAGAGCTTTCATGTACTTGGTCAGATGTTTTTATCAGTGATCTACAGCCACAGCACCCTGTTTTCCATGCATGCTGACTTAAGTGTTGCACACATGCGGAAATCAGAGAACAACATGTGAGAGTCATTTTTTCTATCATGTGGACCCTGGGGATTGAACTCAAGTCAACAGGTTCAGAAGCAAGCACCTGAACCACTTGTAGGCATTCTGTTTTCATGGGTTAGGACATCTATTGCTGTTCTGCTGAGGGACAAGGTTTCTTTATGTAAACCTGACTCATCTGGAACGCTATACAAACACTAGTTTAAATTTGCTTCCCTCCTCTGCCTCTGTCCTGAGTCCTGCAATTATACCATGCACCACCACACACAGCTGCTTTTGTTTGGAGAGGACACTGTCTCAAGGAGTTCAGGTTGGCCTCAAGTTCAGTAAACAGCAGACGTTAGTCTTGCATTTTTTCCATACCAAGGTACATTCTCCCCATTGTAGTGAGCCACGTGGAGCCGCACCTTAAAAATGGCGCTGGCTTCCTTCCACCCCTCGTGATCCCGAAAGCGACTGCTCTCTGAGATAAACAACTCCATATATGGCTAAAGCCAGATCACAAGCTGCTTGCGTATGTGTGGACCTATGGGACAGTGCCCACGTGGCAATCCAGGGCTGGTAGCCCAGGCCTACTTAAGGGCTGGGAGGGGCTTGCACGGAGAGAGAGTCCATTATTATCAAGGTCCTGAATAAACTGCTTGCAAGAGCTCCGGTGTTGCGTCATTCCTTGCTGGTCGAGGTGGGACGCCGACACCCCATAGTGGCATTTTAATAGTCAACACAATGACATATATAGTGGAAGTCTATCCACAAGAATGGCTTAGCACATCGCCTTGGGTTGAAAAGTGAGCATGTACCAAGTTAGGCAGGGACAGTGGGGAAGAGTACTGAAAGAGACTACTGGAAAGGGGGATCATTTTGGAGACGGATAAAAACCTGGTGCAAGGGAAACTCCAAGGAATCTACAAGGATGATCCCAGCTAAGACACCTCATGATAGTGGATACTTAAACTGGACAAGTCATCTCCTGTGACCAGAATGGTGCCTAAGCCAACTTTCAGAGAGGCACCATCCAGCAACTGATGGAAACAGATGCAGACCCAGAGACAAGCATTAGGTGGAGTTTGGGGAACCTGGAAGAAGAGGGAGAGGAAGAATTGTAGGAACCAGAGGAGTCAAGGGCATCACAAGAAAAGTCACAGAATCAACTAACCTAGACTCATAGAGGCTCACAAGAATGAACCAACTACCAGGGAGCCTGCATGGAACTGACCTAGGCACTCTGCATATATATTACAGTTGTGTAGCTTGGTCCTCTTCTGGGACTCCTAAAAGAAGGAACAGGAGCTATCTCCAACTATTTGGGGATCCAACTCCTCATACTAGGTAGCCTTGGCCGGCCTTAATGCATGTGGAGGTGCTTGGTCTTACTGCAACTTGATATGCCATGTTTTGTTGACACTCATGGGAGACCCGCCTTTCCTAAACAGAAACAGAGGAGTGGGTTGGCAAGTGGGAACTGAGACTGGGTGGGGAGGACAACTGGGTGGGAGGAGAGGAGGGAGAGGAAAAGGAGATGTGTAGAGTGTAGACACATCAGCAGGCTGGCTACTGACTGCCCGCGCTACTTTATAACTCAATGTTCTGACTTCTGGGAATATTCAGGAGCATGGTGGGTCACTCTTGTTACTTAAAAGTGCACTGTGCCAGGTAGGTTGATCCCCAGGACATGCCTGCATTTTCTCCTACCATCTCCCACCCCCTATATCATTTTGCTTTCCTGAAAGCAGAGCCACATGATCAATGGACAGGGTATAACAACCAATATTATTACAGCTAAAGAGAGAACAGCATAGGTCAAGGAAAACCAGTGCCACTGACAACTAAGCTGGTGACAGTTCCCGCAGCTCACTTATGGGAACCACCTTTAAAAACATAGCCCCCATTTCTGAAAATGACCCTGAAGCATGGGGTAAGGAACTCAATAATCTGTCTAACCTTAAGCTCCTTCCATTTCCTGATGAGGACTATGAAACACATGAAAATGCTAACTTCAACAAATCCCACAGGAGTGGGACTGAACCAGCTACCTAGGACAGAGTGGGCCTGAGGAAGCAAGCTCCACAGGACCAGAANAGCCAATCCAGTCCCGGGAGGGACACTGGCGGACCAAGACTGAGCTAGCAACCTGATTCAGAGTCAGCAATCGCCACCAGAAAAGATACAGGAGAGTAACCGCTGAGTGAGTGAGCCAGAGCCAGAGTCTGCTGAGGGTCTGGACATGAATCTGGGACCTTCAAAGGAGTAGACCTAAGCCCGGACACCTGTGGGTCTGGGTGAGAGTCTAGGACCTCCCAGGAACTAGGCCGGAGCCAGAACCCTTGGGCATAAATCTGGGACCTCTGAAGGAGTAGGCAGGAACCAGAGATCTCTGCTGGGCCAGGCATGAATCTCGGAGGGAGTAGGCCTGAGCCAGGACCTCTGTGGGTCTGGATATTGGTCTGGGACATCAAAGGGAATAGGTAGAAACCTGGAAACTCTGCAGGTCCGAGCCTGAGTATGGGACCTCTGAGAGAGTAAGCCTGAGCCAGGTTCACTGCGTTTCTGGGCGCACCTGAGCCTGGGAACTCTGAGGTAGTAGACCGGAGCCAGAAACCTTTCCAAGACCAACTCCAAACCAGGGACTTCTGCAGGAGGGGATCCAGACCAGGATTTACAGAAACAGGTCATAGCCGGTAACCTAGGCCAAAGCAGGTCTGAGACAGCAAACACCAAGGGAGCAGAGCAAAGCACAGGAACACTGAGCTACCTCCAGAAACAGGAGTAACCAAAGGGGTAATTATAACTGTGACACTGACTGTACCACGAGGAACAACCATCTGACCTTTGGATTCACTGGCACCTAGAAGATTAATCAACAGAATCTCAGACAGCCCCAACCATATCTATTAGAGGAAAAGATGAGTAGAAAAGGTAAGAACACATGCAACACCACAAAGARCAACAYRACACCAGWAAAACCTAAAGACCCTACAACAGCAAGACCTGAACAACCAAATATAGATGAAGCAGAAGAAAATGACCTAAACAATAACTTCAAGAGAATGTTTGAAACTCTTAAAAAGGAAATGAGAACTTCCCTTAAAGAAATGGAGGAAAAGACAAAAAAATTGGAAGACATCAACAAATCCCTTAAAGAAAACCAAGAAAAAGAATCAAACAAATGAAAGAAATTATTCAAGACTTGAAAACAGAAATAGAGACAATAAAGAAAACACAAACCGAGGGAATTATAGAAACAGAAATTATAAGAAAATTATCAGGAACCACAAACGCAAGCATGAACAGAAGAATACAAGAGATGGAAGAGAGAATCTCAAGTGCTGAAGATACAATCGAGGAAATAGACTCATCAGTTAAAGAAAACATTAAATCTAACAAAAGATTAACTCAAAATATTGAGGAAATGTGGGACACCATGAAAGGCCAAATCTAAGAATAATATGTATAGAAGGAGAAGTTCAACTCAAAAGCATTGAAAATATATTCAACAAAATCATAGAAGAAAACTTTCCCAACCTAAAGAATGATATACCTATGAAGATAAAAGAAGCTTACAGAACACCAAATTGACTGGATCCTCTCACCACATAATAATCAAAACACTAAACATACAGAATAAAGAAAGAATATTA
>LOEQ01016179.1:4938-16528 GCA_001685075.1 Bramus lutescens | reverse complement strand
GAATCCCCTAAAGATGCTGTCACCCACTGACAGAAGCAAATAAATTTAAGAATATGATGCTTGCACTTCCTGCTTAGTCAGTTAATATTATTTCCTTCTTGGGTCTCTGAGGTAGTTGAAGACTAGATATTTATAGTCATTATTAAACTTGTTTATGAGATTCAGAAAAGAAATTCACTAAAGAAGTATAATATGTATAAGGTTGCAATACATCAAAAGATCGTTTTGGATCAAAATGCAAGTTATAATAGAAAGTAAACTAGGGACAAGACTTTGGACTCATCAAGATAGGCATTTCTTTTCTGCATTTGTCAAATACAAATGGACTAGACATTGTTCATGTACTGATTGCCTGTAGTTATTGTATATAGTTATTGTACTTATTGCATATAATTTTTCTTATATTTGTTATAACCTTTTTTATATTAGACAAAAATGGGGAAGTGAGGTGATATTTTGTTTATGATCTAACAAATAAGCTTGCCTGAAGATCAGAGTGCAAAGGCAGCCATACTCGTCAGCCATACAGGGCAGGCAGTGAAAGCACACACCTTTAAACCCCGCTGCTCCACTAGTTAACAATAGAGGCTTGGTATTGGTGGTGCATGCCTTAATCCCAGCACTAGAGAGGAATACAAGGCAGAATGAGACAAGAACTCACTCTCTTTTCAGTCTAAAGATTTTGTAGAGGTAAGAGCTCTCTAGCGGCTCGACTGCTTTGCTTTTCTGATCTTCAGGCAAGCTTTATTTATTAGAGCATATCTATCTTGGCTCTTCTTAATTTTCTATATGGCATTATTAAAAAGAAGTAGTAAAAATAATGGTATGGAATCACACTGAGCCAGTACACACTGTGTTCAAACAGCATTTCCCATTTAATGCCCATGACTTGATGAGATAAGCATCGTACAAATGGTGAAATGATGAGCTACCTTAAATACTCATTCCATGAGTTCCCATATGCTTTTTCCCGTGTATTATCATTTCTGTAGACATATGGTTTTCGCCTAACTGGTTTCCCATTATAATACAGTTTGAATCATTTACTGTGTCTGCAAATCACAATGGGAACGGAATATGGATACATTAAAGTATCTTTGTGATACATGTCAGCATTATTTCCATGTACAATACCTAACAAAAGTACCTTAAGGGAGGCAAGGTATGTTGTGGAGCATGGTTTAAGGGTGCAGTCCAAAAAGACAGTGAAAGGAGGCAGCAACAGAAGATCAGGGAGAAAGAGTAGGAAAACAGCTGGACTATAAACACCAACTCAATCCACTCCTCCCTTTCCTTCAGCTGAGCCTCATTGCTTAAAATTTCAGTTTCCCAGAACGGCAGCAGCAGCTGGAGAGCAAACATTCACAGAGAAAAGCTTGTAACATATTTGACACCTAGTCCACAATAAGATGACTTAATTTAGTAATGTGGGAGGATTTGAATTCAGAGATGCCACAGGGCAATAGATCTGAAGAGCAGCTCTCTTGACCTTTATAAAGTCGTCAAGTTGTAGACATTCTGTCCCAAGTTATTTAAAATGATCATGTAACTAGTAGATTAGCAGAGAGAACCATAATCCAATCAAACAGAGCAAAATGCAGAATGAATTGAAAGGACCTTTGTATAAATTTTATTTTCAGATCTAGGAGTAAAGTGTAAAGACCTCAGACATAATCAGATGAAAATGAAATGTTATTCAGTTAATAAGTAATAAAAATATAATGAGAGAATGAACTTTAGAATGTCCTGGAGAACAGAATGTGAGGTGATTTATTCATACATTAAACTGCAGAATTGCTGAAAGAATTATTAAATGAAGATGAAAAATTAATAATTGTCATTTTAAAATGAGAGTTAGCAAAATTTTTCTAGCTACAGCAAGAACCTAAACTTTTTGTAACCTCAAAAAGACTGAATGGTACCCAGAACCCACTTTAAAAATATACTGTGATTTGCATTACCCAGGGGAATTATCCAAATGGTGCAAGTAGTCGATACTTGTCAGAGAAGGACTTTGAAAGGTATATGGAACCATGTTGCTCCCATGTGGCTGGTGAGCATGTGAACCTGAAAAGTATCCTGCATAATCTACTAAAAGTGAATAACATCTCACATGACAGGCATACACAAAAAGAGACAAAGGCTTTCACTCCCCTAAACAATGTACAATGCTACTCTTACCAATGGTTTGCCCCTTTACCAAACAATAGTGAAAAATTCAAGAGCATAGTTTAAACAAAAATCAACTATTTTGATCAACAGATAGCAATTAGATTGAATGTATTTATGGCCAAGGATTACACGGAAGTGTGACACATATTTACTTAAAGGTAAACGCCAAAGGACTAAAATTAAACTCTAGATCAACAGTGCTACTAATATATTTGAATTACTTTAGGAACACAAGAAGTTAGGCAACTCATCAGGCAGTACACTCCACTTACAAAATGTCTATTATTGCATTCATCATGTTGAGCCATTAGTGCACAAAAACAAATATAAGAGCTGTTATGCTCTTTCAAAAGAGCTCCCTAAATTGAAGAACTAAAACATACAGAGTGATTCTACTTATATACACAATGCATAATGTAGCTTTCCATTATAAACCATAAAGGGAAAAGGAAATGGAGCTTATTCATGTTTGTTTATTTCTCTATTACTTTGACTGACAAAGAGTGAGGATGAAGAGAATAGGGTTTCAGAGGGTAGAGGGAGTTCCTCACTGATCCAGCNTTGTAACATATTTGACACCTAGTCCACAATAAGATGACTTAATTTAGTAATGTGGGAGGATTTGAATTCAGAGATGCCACAGGGCAATAGATCTGAAGAGCAGCTCTCTTGACCTTTATAAAGTCGTCAAGTTGTAGACATTCTGTCCCAAGTTATTTAAAATGATCATGTAACTAGTAGATTAGCAGAGAGAACCATAATCCAATCAAACAGAGCAAAATGCAGAATGAATTGAAAGGACCTTTGTATAAATTTTATTTTCAGATCTAGGAGTAAAGTGTAAAGACCTCAGACATAATCAGATGAAAATGAAATGTTATTCAGTTAATAAGTAATAAAAATATAATGAGAGAATGAACTTTAGAATGTCCTGGAGAACAGAATGTGAGGTGATTTATTCATACATTAAACTGCAGAATTGCTGAAAGAATTATTAAATGAAGATGAAAAATTAATAATTGTCATTTTAAAATGAGAGTTAGCAAAATTTTTCTAGCTACAGCAAGAACCTAAACTTTTTGTAACCTCAAAAAGACTGAATGGTACCCAGAACCCACTTTAAAAATATACTGTGATTTGCATTACCCAGGGGAATTATCCAAATGGTGCAAGTAGTCGATACTTGTCAGAGAAGGACTTTGAAAGGTATATGGAACCATGTTGCTCCCATGTGGCTGGTGAGCATGTGAACCTGAAAAGTATCCTGCATAATCTACTAAAAGTGAATAACATCTCACATGACAGGCATACACAAAAAGAGACAAAGGCTTTCACTCCCCTAAACAATGTACAATGCTACTCTTACCAATGGTTTGCCCCTTTACCAAACAATAGTGAAAAATTCAAGAGCATAGTTTAAACAAAAATCAACTATTTTGATCAACAGATAGCAATTAGATTGAATGTATTTATGGCCAAGGATTACACGGAAGTGTGACACATATTTACTTAAAGGTAAACGCCAAAGGACTAAAATTAAACTCTAGATCAACAGTGCTACTAATATATTTGAATTACTTTAGGAACACAAGAAGTTAGGCAACTCATCAGGCAGTACACTCCACTTACAAAATGTCTATTATTGCATTCATCATGTTGAGCCATTAGTGCACAAAAACAAATATAAGAGCTGTTATGCTCTTTCAAAAGAGCTCCCTAAATTGAAGAACTAAAACATACAGAGTGATTCTACTTATATACACAATGCATAATGTAGCTTTCCATTATAAACCATAAAGGGAAAAGGAAATGGAGCTTATTCATGTTTGTTTATTTCTCTATTACTTTGACTGACAAAGAGTGAGGATGAAGAGAATAGGGTTTCAGAGGGTAGAGGGAGTTCCTCACTGATCCAGCGTCATAGTTGGGCAGTAGAAATGTATTCAGGTCAACAAAGTTATTACTATTGTAGGAGGGATGTAACTCGGTTGGTAAAGTACTTACCTAGCATGTATGAAACATAAAGTATTTAGATTCATTATTATTAACTGAACATGGAGGTGGGTAAGGGGGGGAACATTAAAAATAAACCTGAACACAGCTAAACATTTCTCTGAATTTAGTAAATATGTACAAATCCAATGTCACAGCTAGTCACTTCATAGATTGGGGGGGGGCTAATTGGTTTAAAAATGGTTAGTACTTAAATATGCTATCTTTTGGAGGAGGGAAAATACACTTTATTTTTTAAATGAGAAAACTAAATTTTAATGCTTTTGCTTGCAAGGTTAAATCTACATTATTGGCTTTTCATTAAGCACTTAACATTGCCATTCTGTTATCATCACTAACGAGTCATCCCTCCAATAGTACAGCAACCTCTGTGCAATGGTTATTGTGGATCAACGGCCCCAGTTCCTCAGGCTGAGCTTGTGAACCACACCAGAGTTAATCAGAATGTTTTCTCATATGGATCCTCACACTTGTAATGTCCACAAATAGTATTCTTATCCACTCATGATGCAAAGGGTGTGACGGCAAAATTTAAGAGTATAACAGGGATGACCTTACTGCCCCATGTGACAGACAGCATCCCAAACAGCACCACTGTACCTAGGTGAAGAAAACCTTGTCAACATCAAAACGCTCACTTCTTCAAGCTTCCAAAGAATTAAGGGAATTCTGGAGATTTCTGAAATGGCAATGTTGAGATGAAAGATGGGGAGAGATAGATATCAATGCTAACCCAATTGTAAAATTTGTCACCTGAGACTGTACAGTTTCATGTCAGATGCTACTCGGAAATAAAAATCTCACAGCAGATTCCCTGATCCTCTAGCTCACACAGTCTTTCTGCCATTTCTTCTACAATGTTACCCAAACCTGAGGTGTGGGAGTGTTTTGTAGATACATCCGTTGGAACTGGGCTCCACAACTCGGCATACCCACAAAGTCTCACCCATGTGGCTGCCCAAACATGAACTGTACAGGAGGGCACCAACAGACCTGCTAAGCTGCGTGTGGAAAAGCCCACAGAGCCTCAGTCCTGCACAAAAGACTATGGGAAAAACTGGGAGTGGGAGATGTGGCCCTCCCCAGGGTGGAGCAGAGTAATCAGTCCAATGCAAAGCATTGAAAGCATACATACCCATAACAGTATATGGACTTAACAGGTTATGTTTGAGAATACGTATGTATATACAAACACATTCATGCATGCAATAAAAATTGATGGAAAAGAAGGTTATGAATGTGAAGGAGAGCAGGGAGGAGTACTTTTACTCCTCAGCTGCAGAAATATTTACTTAACTCTTTGGTAACTTGAAGAAGCAAGAGGGTTTTATTGTTGTTTTGTTTTGTTTTGTTTTTTAGCATATTGCTTTTATTGATTCCTTGGGAATTTCACACCACGCACTCTAGTCCCACTGATTTCCCAATCCTTCAATGTCGGTCTGCCCTCCACACTTTTAGCCTCCCTCCCCCCAAAAAAGCAAAGAAACATTTCACTCCTTGGTCTTGCCCACCTCTCCATCCCATATTCCTTACTTGAATTGGTAGTGAGTTTTGCAGTGAACTGCAAGGAATACCCTTGTGCCCAAACAGCTTTACTTGCAAGTGTTCATTACAATGAGTTGTTGCTCTGGTTCGTGGCCTCTGACTTCTGTTACAGCATTAATACTGGACCGGCACCAAAGCTCCTCTCAGATCTCCTGCTGTTGCCTCAGTCATGGAGATCCTGTAGCTATTGTTCTGCAGGGCGGGACCCTTCACATGCTCCAGCAGGTTATAAATGGGGGAGATGTTGGGGTGAGACAACTCAAAGCCCTGGGTGTAGAGCTGGGTGTCAGCAGGGGGCCTCCCCATGAAACCCTCCCAGGTGAAGAGCAGGGGCAGATTCCCCATGCCACCACTGCACTGCCTTGCTGTAGCCAGCAAGGGGCAGGGCCAGCCCAGCAGGGCCTGAGTGGCATCCAGACCACGGGCATATTGGATGGCCTTTAGTGGCAACACAGGCCATGGATATCAACCCGGACCCGGCAGTGGGAGGGTCACATAGCTAATAGCTAGGCATGGCCCTAAGCTGCATCACAAGCAGGGACATCACTTGTCCTCACGGGGCAGTGCAGGCCCCTCATCAGCCTGTTCCTCAGCATCAAACCTCGAGTTCCTCCTCTCTCCCCAGTACATGAACTGCTCTGCTTTTCTTCTTCTCCCATTTCTCCACCACATACTTGCTCACTACAGGGCACCCGGCATGGGTGGGCCTACAAGTGAGAGTCTTGGTGTTGCTAAGAAGGTTTTCACCTAGACACAGCGATGCTGTTTGTCACACAGGACAGCAACATCATCACTGATATACCCTCAAATTTTAGCAGCCACGTACCACAGCAGCTTTCCTTTGATAGGCTTTGCGTCATAAAAGAAATAAGTATTAGCAGTATAAAATCAGGAAGAGCAGGCGGCATGGTTTGGAAGAAGGAAATGTAAGGGAAAGAATGTAATTAAAATACAATGTCAAAAATAAGCAATAACAAAATTAGCACTTGTTTCTCCAGGATTCAGAGTGCCCGGAAGTGCATAATCAAAGGAGCAGTGAAGTAGTCTGTGGTCATTTCACAATCATTCTGAGAAATTTAACTATTTTTAACTTCATACCAAAATAGTCGTGAACACACAGGAATGGATCAACCCACCCCGGAGAACAGCAAACACCAACATGAAAACATAGAAACACTTGGAGAATTTGTTTCATGGAGCCTGATAATGTCCAATGCCTTTGGCATAAGCAGGCACTGGAAACATAGCTCTGTCCATGGGGAAATTAGTGTTTTCGACAACACACTTGCGTAAGGACTAGCCAGGAATAACTAGATTGTATATAAGAAAGGAGCAAAGTATAAAAATGCTAAGATGACAAACAGCAGTAATCATAGGTCCTTTCCAGTGTGTACTATCTCGTCCCTCTCGTGGTCTGGGGTCAAATGATCACCAGCTTCAGTCACGGAGATGAGGACAACATCCACGGGCTATTGGAGGAGGCCCAGGAAGAGAACTAGGAATGAAAACATTCATGGATAGGAAAAATTTGAGGAAAAAACCAGATTTTTCTTCCACTGTCTAGCCTGTACACATATTTATGCCAAGGTAATGTATCTGCTATTTTCCACTTTCAGTGTCAAGGAAGTCTGACATCAGCATGGCCTCGGGCCAACTTTTATCTAATGACTGTAGAAAAGCTGTCACTCACACCTTAGAGAGTGCGGTTTTCACATTTAGAATTTACTCAAGATACCAAATAATTATTTCTTATATTGGATTTATACTTATGTGGTCATGTTCTAAATATAACTTGAGAACATTAAACGTTTATTTACATATTGCTATGGTGTATACAGTTTTTGTCACAGAAGTTCCTATTCTGGGGTCTGTCTGGTTCCCATCCAGCCAACTTAAACACTGGGATTTTAAGAGAAAGGCTTAGTAGGCGAGCCTGAGATACGAAGGTGGAAAAGGAATTAGCAGCCTTCTCTCCAGGATGACTTGGTTATCCTGAGACTAAATTAGGTCTGAATTAGATCTGGTGGGACTCCCATACAAGAGTGGCTATTTATCAAGCATGTCAGCTCTTCTCTCTGCCTCCACCCATGCATCTCTCAAGCACAAATATCCGCTGCCTGCCTCTTCACCACAAAGCCCTTGCCAGAATTATCAGAAGTATAACAGAAACAGGTGAGGCACTCTTGAACCCTACAGCCCCCAAAACTGAAAAACAAATACACTTGGTTCACTTATAATTCGCCAGTCCCCAGATTCCGGTGCAGCAACAGAAAATGTGGGAAGACACATTAATGAAGATAGCAAAAGCAAATGAATTACACACAAGTGAGTCATACTGTTGTAGGCATAACTCTGTGTATAAAAGAAATAGAGGTAGCAATGTTTCATGTTTATGATAGTATATTTAATATTTGGTTCAATTAAGATAATAGGATTTGCCTATCTGTGTCCTTATTCACTTTGTTGGGAGATGTTTACTTGGCTGGAATGAATGAATAGAATACAGACTTCTGAAAGAAGAGTCAGTTTTGTTAAAGGACAGGTCTCCTAGTAGGTGGACCACACTCCAGAGAATGGCTGAACATACAAGAGAATATAGACAGAACTAACTGGACACTATGGGTTAACAAAAACGCAGATACAAAATTGGGTGGGTATGAAACAGGGGTAAAACTTGAGAGAGTTGGGGGAGGATTTGAATATGACCCAAACACAATGTGCGGAATTCTCAAATAATAAAAATATTTTTAAAGCACTTGCCAAAACCAAACTTATAAATACATGTTTGATCAGCTGCCATAATTGGGTCACATCAGTGTCTGACTTAAGTTACTACTCTTAGTTATATTTAATGGTCTATTCAACTTCCATCTAGAATAAACAAGTCAAAATTGATTTAAAGCACACTCACCTACATTCTGTATTTGCAATAGAAGAAATCTTAGTGATTCCTAAAGTACGGTAATAAGTCTTCTGATGTACAGTTGTAATATTTGGAGAAACTCTAGAGACATCATGTGTATGTTTGTTTGTGTGTGTGTGTGTGTGTGTGTGCTATGCAATGCATTTATGTGCACATGGGTGCATGTGCGTATGTAGAAAACAGTGGTCGTCTTCCAAACTAGGCATTACAGACCAACTATCAAACAAGGATACAAAAACCACCACCAAACGCAAAGCGTGACCTATTAATAATTGTAAATATGATGACTATCTCTCTTGCCTCCTTAAGTCTTAAAGGCTGCCTTAGAGAGTTCGCTAGTCCCACATTTTCATCTGGATAAAACCATATGTATTCTTGTGGCTCCTTTTACCTAATTTTAGTCCCCACCCACCTTCTGTTAAGGCTAAATGTTGCTACCATTTCAGGATCTTGTGACAAACATTGACCCAGAAATCCATTTCAAAGACAGCACATGCTGACTCTGCCCCTAGCCTGTGTAGTATGCCTGCCATTTGCTTTCCAAGCATGCCTGAGTTGCCCATGTCCATACCTCTCCTCATGCCATTTAGGAGAGATGATGGCTATATTTGAAAGACAAGCATCATGAATCAAGGAATATAAGGAATATGCTCAAGGCGGGGGTAGTACCATTATTACCCTTTCTCAGCTGAGATGAGAATCAGTACTTACAGAAATCATCCCAGTGAGAGAAGAAACTACCTCTGAATGACCTCATGCAAGCAGTTACTTGGGATCCTGTTCTCTTTACTATTGCATGACAAGCAACTACACGATCTTGTTTAAGCTTTTGCATTTGGATGCATTTTGGTTTATAGAGTTTTAGACTCAGTTTGATTAATACAATGGCAAGACAGGAGGTCTGAGTACACCTCAGACTCCATGAATATTTATATATTTCACACATTTTCCCAAATCTCATTTACTTGGATTTTGCAAAGGAGTTATGACTCTCACAGAACAAAGTCCTGCTCTGAGTGCTAGCTATTCAATCTCACAGTACAAGACCAGTTTTCAAGCCATCTTGCCACTCTAAATAATTGATATAAATTGCTGCCGAATTGATTTGTCCTTAGCAAGGTTTTGAGGGCTGCAATTGATCACTCAAGACAGCTGTAATGACCTGCATGGCTGTGCTATGATGTGGCTTGTGGTCCATGAGAATAACGGTCTCTGATTGTTCACTCTCAAGTGCAGAAGCTGACTTTCTTGGAGCTTGAATCAGGCCACTTTGCAGTGTGCTTTATGTATGTTTTAAGAAAAACATGCACTGTATGACATGGATCAGACACCGGCTTACATCCTGCAAACTATGAATGCAATTTGTGTATGGGCTGAATATTATATTTTGTCTTTTGGTACCACTGTCAAAATTCCATTTATGTTACCCACTTGACTCTTCACTCAGAAATCATCTACTAGATGACTATGAACTTCTCGTCGGGTAAGGATTATGGAGATGCCATGTTTATTAGACCCTTTTAAGAAGTACTGTCTTCAAACTTGTGTCTTTGTCTAAAATGTCCTCTGATGCTAAAGGTGCCAACTTTAGACCTATTTGTTCACGTCCACTTCATGGGAATCAGGGAAGAATCAATGCAGCTAGAACCAGCTGGTTGCCATAGGTTGTCTGGTTTCCTATCTGTCAGCAAGAGATCCTGGCACTTACACGACAGGTTGTCCTCAGTTTTGAAGGGCAGCACCCTTCAGTCCACAGCTTGCCGAGGACTGCTCTGTTCTGTCCTGACCAGCTCATCCTCCATCTACAGGGGACAGACATTCTAGTGCACAGAGCAGTGAGACTGACTGTTGTCTGTTCCAATTTTCTCTCATTTTTGAACGCTACTGATCACTCACAGGTGGGCACCAGTGTTGATTATGTGTAATAATTTTTCTTTCTTCAACTGTGCAAAATTGCATCCTCTACATTATGTGCAGCAAATTATTTACTTTTGTGATTTAAATTTTTTTTAAGTTTTTCAATTTTTCAAATATGTCCATATGATAGAAGTTTCTCCTTTTATTATATTCTCTACACAAAAAATATTTTTACCCATATATTTGTTTGATAATCACCTTGCATGGTGCCTTGACAGGCACAACCTCCATAATGAAACTGTGTTATTGGAAAAACAATAACCTGATATTTCTCAACTTACTATTTATTATAATATATTTCTTCCTATTCAAGAATATAAACTTTGCTTTTGAAATACAGTAAGGTATGCATGTGTAGATGGTAGTACAGTGATAAAAAGATATATTATCACAAACTTTGATAATTTATTATGATTCACACATTCATGCTTCTCAAAATATAAGTTTGCAGATCTTAAATATTAAAACAGAGGATCACTCAACTACAGAGGACAGTTTTTGGCATTTCCTACATTTTTAAAATTTATTTGAAGCTCAAATTTCAAAAAAAATTCAAAAATATGCCTAGCAGTGGTGACACACGCCTTTAATCTCAGCACTTGGGAGGCAGAGGCATTTTGCAGCTAATTTGGTTCAGAGAGCAAGTTCCAGGACAGCCATGGCTACACAGAGAAACCCTGTCTCTGAAAAAAAAAGTACACACACACACACACACACACACACACACTTTTCTTCAAACCCATATGTATTGATTTAATTAACCTAATTGAAAAGGAGCTTTGCCACTCATTCTGACAATTAGGTCAAGAATCCCAGCTACTGGCAAAGCTGAGGCTTATCATGTTCAAGGCCAGGTTGGCAACTGAGTGAGACTGGCTTGAACTAAAAGGAAAAATGGATCCCTTAACCAAGACATACACCTCCCTGCTCCCATATGTACCCCTCCTCCATCCCAACCGTCCCAGCCCCCCAAGCTCTCCCCATCCTTCCCTTCTCCCCCATTTCTCCCAATCTCCCCCC
>LOEQ01016178.1:0-13800 GCA_001685075.1 Bramus lutescens | reverse complement strand
ATCTATCTATCTATCTATCTATCTATCTATCATCTATCATCTATCTATCTGTCTCCTCTATTTCTTGGCTTTGTTTTGGTTTTTTTATTATTTTTTTTCTTTTATGAGAGAGGTTTTTCTCTTTATCTCTGAATGTTCTGTAACTCATTCTATAGACCAGGCTAGCCTCAATTTCACAGGTCCCCTTATGTCTGAGTAATTGGATTAAAGGTTTGCACCAACAGGACTAGAAAGCACATCTGATCTGGCTCCATGTTCCATTCTCCTTCCTCTTTTATATATTTACCATAGCACTGGTATGAAGATGCAGGCCATATGAGGGCAATTCTGAAAGTCAGATTTAGTACTTTATTAACCCATGTATCAACTTCTTAGAATATCAACTATCCCCCAAGACTTAGACTTTATCTTGCTTTTATCATCAGATGTGTTAGAGGAAACTTTGCTTGCATTTGTCTTTGAACCAGAATCTTTACATATGTAAGATAAGACTACTAAATGAAAAGAATTAGTATATTGGAAATAAATAATATGTTTTAGACCCTACATTTATTATGCTTAACATCTATTTAAAGGACTTTTTTAGGAGAATATCTATGACTGTTCTGGTATAATGGGGTGTCCATGAACACCCAGATGTCCACATACCTCATTATCTTGAATGCTATAACTAAGTGTGTAACATAACTACAAGCTTGAGAGTATTTTGATATATTTATCTTTGTATGGAGTTTTCTGTTTTATATTCCTTCAAACAATCTCCCTTGTCTTGTTTCTTGTTCTAGTACTTGTTATTTTTTCTATAATAATTTTGCTAATATTTACTCTCTTTCCTGATTTCCATTTGTTTCTTACAACACATTATTTCTGTTGACTAAATATTTGGCATTTTGATGTGAAAGTAGCAAAACCACAAAGGATTTTAGAATTTTATAGATTCTTAAAGATTAGTCAAAATGCTATTCCCTCCATGAACTTATATTTATTATCCTTGGGAAAATGGTTGTTTGATGGAAAATATTAAACTCAAGACATTCGATTGGCTTCTGTGAACATAGTAGGCATTCCCAAGTTTTATTCTAACATTCCTTAATATAAGACATATTTCTTTGTGTGATTTAATAAGAGATTGAACTATTTCTTCTATGTATTGCAATGAGAACAGGATCAGAATGTATTTATAAACTGAACCCAATGGTACAAATTAAAAGTGAATTAATGAGAGAATGGGAGATTTTAAAGAACAAAACTGGGTAGGGCAAAGATATTTTTTGAAGGAGACCAGTAATTGGACTTTTTGAGGAGTTGTGTACATATTTTATAAAATAAGGACTCAAGATATTGAAACTTACCTGTAAATGAATGTTATATTTAGGTGTTTGAATGATTCTAACAAATATTTTATTTTTTATCTTTGTAGGAACTGACAACCCACCATATTTCTTTTGACAAATATTAAACAATTTGAAACAATTGGAGGAGTTTCTATAACAGATAAGAATATGGATTATCTACTGTTTAACAAGCTCACTTATTTACGTGTGTGTGTGTGCATTTATCTGTATGTCTGTCTCTCCCCACCTATCTCTAATTGTATTTATGACATTTGTATATCAGTTTACAAAGGATATGCCATAGATCCTACTATACAGGGTTCTAAGTGGAGATGAATATATGTTCCTGTTACTCAGTTAAGGTGAGATTTCTCCTACATCTCCTTGCCATATCACCAACATTTTTATAACAGGGTCAGGGATGTGCCATGCAGCCACCAAAGGAGAAAGATGCCAGAATGCTGGAAACTTACTAGTATGCCACAGCCTCATGGTGATACATGGATTAATAGCAATTGGTTGATTTAAGTAATCAGAATTAACCAGGAATATGTCTAAGCAATAGGCCAGGTAGTGTTGTAATTCTTATAGTTTCTGTGTGATTATTTGGGTCTAGGTAGCCAGGAATGAAAAAAAAAAAAACAGTCTCCAGTTACAAAGTGGCACCCAACATGGGGTATGGATCTATATAAGAACTGAAAAAAAAAAGGAAAAAAGGGGCTTCTAAACACACAAATACAGGAGTCAAATAGAGATTCTTGGAGCTGTATCTTTTTAATAGATAAGCACTATTTGCTGACAGTGAGCAGAGATGCAGCTTTTTTAAAAGAAGACTTCTTGACTGAGCATTAGTAGCCAAAATTGCTTGGCTTCTTTAGATCAGGGAGAGGAGCAGAGAAAAATGGAGAGCTCAATAAATATCAATAAAAAAGAGCCAGCTTCCTGGTTTATGCTGGCAGCACAGATGGACAGACAACTCTTGTTTTGTTGGGAGGTCCTACATTTAAATGGAGTTTGTGAGCAGACTGCTACAAATTGCTTAATGGCAATATAGATCTGCTGTATCCCTGGAGCTGGGACAGTAAGCATGGCTCACAAAGGAGATGAACATAGCTTCGACATGTTGTATGGGGTAGAGCCAACAGACAGGACCCTAGAGTTGGTCCTATAAATGCCTCTCTGCCTTAAGGAAAAAGGCTCTCATCATCAGAAAATGATTACAGATGCACAATAAGACAGATTCAGAAGAAAAATATCATTAAACAAGTCACGGTGTGCTTTAAAAATGTATATAGGCTTGGGAAAGAGTATGTGTGGTTGTAAAAAGAAGTAAATAGTTTTAAAAAATAAAACAAAATCTTTAAAGACACAGTAAAAGTGATATAAAAGAGTACAGACAGTCATAGAAAGGAGTGAAAAAATATAAACCACATAAAGATGGAATAAAAACAGAGAGTCTGAATTAAGTATATTATTGTGTTTTCTTTGAATTTTTTGACTGTTAATGGGCTCACTACAGGGCGACATTTGATTGTGGGAACTGCTAGGCTAAACCAGCATATATATTTTAAAGGTATCTTGACTTCAAAATTTGAGCTAAGGATATGTTACTGTGGAAAAGAGATTCTTCTTTGTTTCCACAGAAGATGAAAACCTGTGGATTCCTTCCATACTAATGTGGTTTTATGGAACAATACCCCACAAAAGATTTCTGTGAACCCTAAAAAAATTTCATGCAACTAACAGCTGGAAGCATTTTGGAGAAAATTACATACACAATTCATAGAATAATTGTTTATAAATTTTTATTTTATTTTAAAAGATCTTGTTATAAATGTTTAACAGTCACAGCCAATTTCTAAAAATGATAGGGGGTTGTAATATAGAAATATATGCTTTATATTGCTATGGATTTTTGGTTTATTGGTACAATTTGAGATCAGTTTTGGTGTATCTATATTTCTATTTTTGTTGAAGTTAATAATGTTTGTGTAGCTTATTTAAAAATGTAATGCATAATTTAAAATTAAAGATTAATAATCATTTATAATAGTCAAACTTACAGTCATGTTAGTTAGGATTTCTAGATATGTAGAGATATATTTCAATTAGAAAGATGTTCTTCAATCCTTTCAAAGACCTACAGAAGATGGCATTTAAAATATTTTAAGAATAGACTTTTCTCAATAGTGAGACATGTCTGCTTCTGGCAGAACCAATTACTTCAGAGAGGTTTATGGGCATTGAAGAAACTTGTTATTAAATTTGCCTTCAATGTGACAAGGCTAGTCATTTGTACAAGAAACTGCTCTTGCCTGGACTGCTTGATGGTATGCTGTGTGAACTGTATATGCAGGACCCACAGAAAACTGGCTGCTGAACTTTCCAAAAGACAGGATGGTCCATCAGGGTTCCTGCTTCACAGAAGAATCTGCCAGAGAGAGACATTCTGAAACACACAGAAGAAAGCAACTGATGAACTTTGCCATTATAAGGCTAAACGGATCTTCAAATTTCCTGGTTCATGGAAAAGTCTGTCAGATACTCTGGGCCTGTGGGTTGAAGATGGATGCACCAAAGATACAGAAGAACTTTTAGTGACTGTCAGACAGCAAAATGTCTCTGTCAATTCTAGATCTTTGGAAGTTGTTTACAAAGCACTTTCCATTTACATAGGTTATATTATATGCTTCTGGGGTCTTTGTTGGGGTTGAAGACAGATAATTATAGTTTTCTTACTTATGATAAAAGATAAATTAGATATAAAACTTTAGACTCACAAAATATTGGAATTTTAACTGGTACTAGATACCTGTTTTGTATATGTAACTTCACAATGTTAAAGATAAAACCTTCTTTTTATTTAGACAGAAAAGAAAAGATGATGTTGAATTCCTCTCTCTATGCTGTAAATGTTTTATTATCATTGGTTATTAAATAACCTGCTTTAGTCAATGGCAGGGCAGAATAGAACTAGGCAGGAAATCTGAAATGAATGCATGGAGAAAGAAGGTAGAGTCAAGGAGATGTGATGTAGCTGCTCAAGGAGAAAGACTCCAGAACACTATAACCTTACTGATAGATCACAGCTTAATACATAGATAAAAATGTATTGATTTAAGATATAAGAATTAGCCAGGAATATGCCTAAGATATTGGCCATGTAGTTTTGTAATAATATAGTTTCTGTGTGATTATTTGGGTCTGGGTGAGTGGGAATGAAAGAACAGTCTTCAGCTACAAGCAAGTTTTTTAAAGTTCTGATTTTAAACTCACTTATTGGTTATTTTATGCCTATACCTTCAAATTTCCTGTTGCAAATCCCCACATTTGTTAGGATTTTCTGTTTTGAATTGGAATGACTAAATGTATACCCTTGACTCTGTAAGATGCTGAAACAAATGGTTTCTTTGAGAATGGAGTTTTGGTTTGATCTCATTTATGTGAAAGTTTCCTGTGTAGTAAAGATATAAAATATACCCATGTGTAAATAGAGACTATACTTTCTTTCCTCTGTCACCTAGACCTTAATAATTACACAGAAACTCTATTAATTACGACATTGTTTGGCTAATGATTAAGGCATATTCCTAGAAAGCTCTTATATCTTGAATTAATCCATTTCTATAATTTTGCATTTTACCACATGGCTTGTAGTTTAAAGGTAAGGTTCTAGCATCTGTCTCCTTCAGCAGTTACATGGTGTCTGCCTGACTCTTCCTTTTTTCTCCCTGCATTCAGTTTAGTTTTTCCATCTACCTATATTCTGCCCTGACAAAGGCTAAAGCAGATTCTTTATTAATCAATGGTAATAAAACATATTTGTAGCATACAAAGGGGAATCCAACATAGCCCACGAATTGTATGACACTGATGATTATCTGCAGATTATTTGCATTTTAATTTATATTTTAGTTAAAACTCTCATTCAATGATAATACTAAGTCTGTAGTAGAAAAATCATAATATGAAATGGTAAAACTATGTTTTCATTATTTTTTCTTATTCTGTCAAGCTTTCGTTCCTATAAAAGATTATAATAGTTTTAAAATATATATTTCAGGCTATAAATATAAATTCATATGCTCACATGTCTTATTCTCTTCTTTTTACATGTAATTCTGGTATGTATTCATGTATTTACTTGCATAAATTTGATTTGTGATCTAACTTAGGACCTCACATGTCATCTTTATATTTCCTGGAAGGAAATTAAAAACTGATTGGTATATACTAGAAACAGAGAATCACTGAATATTAAAAATGAGTTATTTCAACATAGAATGCTTTGGGAGGTAAAAAGATTCAGCATGTGAAAAGCAACTGTGCTGGGGTCAGAACTTAAGTCAGTGAAGTGTTTGTTATGTAAACTTGAGGATGTGTGTGTGACCACTAGATAAACAGTATGTCGTGGATTATGCTAGTAATTCCAGGACTTAGTCCAGCTGGCACATATGCACCACCCTATACATGAGCATACACACGCACACACACACACACACACACACACAAACACAAGCACAGAAAGAGCAGAATGATTTAATGCAATCCATTTCAAATATCACTTAATATCACATATATAAGTTCTCTCTATATAAAATGCTTAATTATGAATGTTTTACATATATTTATTTTGGAATAATTCATATTTGCATACATGTAGCATCACAGTATCATTCACTGGCTTCTGAACTGTGTCACATATTTTATATTTTAAATAATATCTCATTATATGTGCTTGTACTATTCACATTCATGCCATGCCTATTGAGAGTGCAATCTATCTTAGTTTCAAATGAGAATGTCTTTTATTGTATTAATAATATTCAAACATTCCAATTTTTATGCATATTATTTATGGAAATGATAGTTCCATGATGTGGAGACCTAAAATTATGAGCCTATTTCCACTTTGACCAAATGTTAGAGAGTTGGAATTTATATCTAGTTCCTTCAAGGTTATTGTGCTTCTTCTTCAAACAAAGGTCCCACCTAGTTGTTGGTCAGAGAGTTCTGCTCTCTCAAGGTCATTGTCAAAAGGTGTGGCTAATTGCCAGACCTTGTACTCCAGGAACAGAGAAGTAGGTCTGTTCCTACCCCAAGCAAAAGGATCCAACTAAGTTCCCAGTTCCCTATATGCAAATAACTTGGGATTCCACCCAGGAAGTGATTTTGCCTGCAGAAAGCTTTGGTCTAGGCTGTGAGCATGACTTGGTGAATTGTTTTGTCCTAGCAATAGAATGTTTAACTATGATTGCAGCCCATGACTTACAATTGGTATTTTTTTTATAGTGTTAATGCAGTCTTTTGTCTTAGTCCTCCCTTTTGGGGTCAGGGTATTTTAAGCAGTTGGAAATTAAGAGGGTGAATTTTCAGTACTCACTGGCATTCGCTCCTGATATTATCCTATATGTTTCTGTTTTATTATTTCCATTTGTGTCTTCATATTCTTTACTATATTTCTAATCCCTATGCCCTTACCCTGGTGAGAGGTAGTTTTGTTGTGGCCGGTCCCTGACACCATCATGCATATGTACATCACAAGAAAGCCTATGTTGTATTTCTTTACTTCTACTTTGCTTGACACAGGTTCTCTCGTTCACTGCATATGCCAGGCTCATTGGCCATGAACTTCCAGGTAGTCTTTTGTTTTTCCTTGCCGGTTCACCACAGGTATCTTGTGATTGCAGATACACTGCCACACCCAGCTTGTCATGGATTATGGAGATAAAGTTGCTTGTGCAATATTCTGTATATCCACCCTCCATTACCTTTATCTGAAATTTCTTTTGGTCCTACAAGCAGATGTCCTGCTCAAATACCTTTATATGCCTACTTCGTTTTCTACTTTTGGCCTTTATTGCACCAGACTTTATATGAAAAAGCATTTTCCCAAATTCATCTCCATAATGTCACTGTCTAGGAAACATAACAGCCATTCCTTCTGACACTATTATAGTACATTTTGAATTACAGGACCAGAACATAGAAACACAGAGAAAATGTAGGGGAATGTGTTACAGTTGTAGAGTGACAGAGATATTCTGATTTATTATACTTAGCTGAAATTCTTAGTTTAAAACACTATTAATAACTGTATACACTTACGTTGTTATAAAAAAAGTGTTTTGAAATAGAATAGTTATTCACAAGTTAATCATGCTTATCTGCAGAATCAGACCTAGAAACTGAATCACTAAAAGAAACAATTTCACATAACAGTGAAGATAATCAGTCTTTGGTATGAAGATATTTTATTTATTTTTGTTTACTACTGATTGCTTTTATTAAGTTCTATAACATGGGGATAAAATTTAATTTTATGATGTCCATCATAACCTTTAATGGTTAAATATTTAACTAATTATAAAACATAGAATATTCTTAAAATATACACTAGCATATAGTAAAATATTATCTTTAGATTATGATATTAGATTGTTCCAAAGACAGTCTGTGCTATTTCCTATATATCACTCTTGTAAATGAAAATGTATGCTCAAATTTCATGTTGCTAACTGAATAGCTGCAGTTGTAAACAAGGCAACTGTATTTAGTTCATGTTAGGAGATTGATTCTCAGTCATTTCAAAGGTGGTAACATGCACATCAATGTTAAGTTGCAATTATTGCTTGTCATCTATAGTTTATTAATTCTCCCTATTGAGAGGGAGAATAGGGTTATAGGATCAATCTCATTATCTCTCAGGGTCATTCTTCCTACAATAAAACTTTCAAGGTTTGAGTGGCCTCAGCAGCTATCAACTCTATGGGATTTGGAATCCCCTTGAAGACTTATGTTTGTATTGTCTGAGAGAATGTTTTAGGAAGGAATTGACTGAGTAGTGTAGAACCAAGTGAATGTCATGAGCCCTAGCCCAGAGAATGTCACTGTAGACTGAAAAAAAATGAAAGGGAGAAGGCATGTTAGGTATCAGCTTTCAAATGACAAAGGGAAATTGAAACAATAGCAGCCCAACCTATTTTCACCTGATTGAGGAAAAACAGAAATTCTGAGAAATGTTTACTCTTTTCAGTGTATATTAGATTTCATTGTGCCAGAACTTAGTACAGACCATTCACATAGATATATAACAGCATATAGAGTTCTGTTTATTGAAGACTTCTAATTGACATATTGTGAGTCAATATTGTAATTTATAGTTGAATTTAAGGTTTATTCCCCAATATTTTAACCTTGTTTAGTTTTCCATCAGCATTTACAATTTTCTTTACAATTAAACATGGAAAAAACCAGATGAGAGGACATGTAACAGAGAAAGGATGTAAGACCAAGTAGCAAACACAAATCAGTTCATGGGGTTCATATGAAAAGTAGAGAATTTTAATGTAGATAATACTGAAGGAGTTTGAGATCATGATGAGGCTGGGAGTGAGCATTGAGTTCTGCATTTTTTGAGATAATTTATACAGATGAATTAGTAGAAGATAAAGGATGGCAATAAGTTATCCATATGAATATTTCAGAGGGCAATCTTGACAGAGACAACATTGGATCAAAGGTGTTCCTCACCTGAATCTTTGTATTCTGAGAAGTCCAGGAAGGAGGTAGAGGAATAAGTAACTAAAAGTCGTATTACATACTATCGTTTTAATTTATAGCCAGCATGGAAATAAGTGCTTGGCATTTTTCAATTGTTTGATAAGGAAAATTTCACATGATTCTCTTCTTACTAAGGCTTTTTGTACTCTTGGAATATCTTTCTTCATCACAAAAGATATGCATACAGCACATGATATTTCCTTCCTATTATTTAAACACAGCATGAAGGAAAACATGTTACTTTCAGCCATCCATTTAATCATTTTCTATGAGTAAACCTTTAAAAATATATATAGGACAAATTAGAAGTTGTGAACGCTTGTTTGCTGGACACACTAACCTCTTTGTTTTGTTCGACTCCACCTATGTATTTCTGCTTCAGATGACTTCTGACATGAAAATGTTAAATGCTGTATTATTTGTGAAATTCAGCTTGTGATAAGTGATTTTTGTCAGAATACAAAATGAGGCAAGCATTCAGCATTCACTGAATTACTGAGATGTTCAGGAAAGCAGTTGTGTTCATATGAGGTTTTCTGTTGACATCCAAGACCAGGTTTAAGAGTCATTGCCTTATGACCCGAAAATATGGATTGATCCAGAGAGTCATAATCAATTTTGTCTCAAAATATTTCTCCTTTCAACAAGTTTCTTCTTAATTTTCTAAGTACTTTTAAAATTGGAATTTTAAGTATCTTGTCACAATCAGAAGACATTTGTGAAACTCATAATTGTTGCTAATGTTAACAGTTATCTCTGACCATCTTCCACAGATTGATGATGGGAGTTTTTCTGGGACTTCAGATAAACGGGGTCAAAATGATCCAAGCAGACAAATTACAGGTAGGAATGAAATGTTATATTAAAAAAAAACTCACAAATTGGGACAATGATTTAAAACAAGTGACTAAGCAGCATTACTAAGCAAAAAATAATATTCATTAAATACACAGTAAGAAATATCTTCAATAATATTTGAGTATCTTGATTAATATACCAGATCTTAGGTGTCAAAATTGCATTGCTTTGTAATGGTACAAAATATTTTAGTATCAACAAGTGATAATGCATAAGGAAATCAATAAAGGTTGGGTGAAGAATAAGCAAAACAGTTTTATAGAGATGAAATACATGGGAATGAGGCATATGTGTATCAAAGGTAGCAAAAGCTTTTAAGTGCTTTTAAATTAAACATGACATGGTGATATAATATTGGATAAATGTAAGGTGTTTATTTAGTATCTTAAGTTTTCTAAGAAATACAGCAAAATCCCTATTCTTCACCACTTTTGGAAGTCATTAACTATGCCATCAGGCAAAGTTTTTTTTTTTTTAGAAACCACAGATAAATCAATTCATATGTTATGAGATAAATGAAATCATGTGTGTGTTTGTGTGTGTGTGTGTTTGTGTGCATGGTTCCATGGTTTTAAATTTATGATCCTTAAATACTGATGCTAAATAGGGTGAATTATTCATATTTCCTAAATATTTCTGAAAACAGAAATAAACAAGGCTATTCATCAGTAGAATTTTATGAAGAGTCTATTCTTTGTACAATTAGAAAAGAGATGTTCCCTAGGAAACTTGAGGGGTGTGTATGATCAGAGGACTTCAGAAAATTTAGCTTGGGTTGCTCCTAAGTGTGCACTAAAAACAAAGACTTTTTGTTTAGAGGAACTCAGACAGAGATTTGACAAACTGCAGTCAATCAATCCTCTTGATACTTTCAAGCATCAAAGTAACACAAATAAGTTGTACTGACCTTAGGCAGATGGATGGAAATAATTTGAATAAAATATCATTAGTTTTAACTTGAGATTGTACAATTTAGATAATGTGATTTTCTAGGAAATAATATCCTTGGAAGACTAGCATGATATATCAAAACAATGAACCATTGTAATAAAGACATTAGAGTTCATGCTTGGAATATCAAATCATGAATTATAACATGTGATGATTGGTTTCATATGTACAGTGTTCCTGTTATATTTTTTACTGAATTTTCAGTTTACATTTTATGATATTTTTTCATTGCTGATAGATATTTATAATCTTGCCACACAAACTTACTGTAAATATATGATTGACATTCTGTTTTTATATTCTGATACTATTCCCTTTTGTTTCTTAGGTCAAGTTTGGATGTTTTCTAACTTGAGGTAATTAATTCTATAAATTTACCTTTTATTTTCAATTATCAATTGCCTGAACTGCACAAAATTTAAATATCTTGTTCTTAAGTCAACCCACTCTTCCATTGAGGGGAAAATGCCCGTGATCAATACAGCAGGAAAAATGGCTGACTCACATCATTTCATAATAGGTAAATTTTTTATTAGAGGTTATTTTAAATAAAGTGCTCAAGATGCTTGCTTTCTTTCCAATATTAATGCTTATTTTCCCAGCTAGAGATGAATTTGTGTCTAGCCAATTAACAGAGCAAGATGCTGTCCACCAAGAGTAAAATAAATAATTGCTGTAGGTCTTCCAATGTGTTTTTTTAACCTGACCCAAATTAAAATTGATTGAAAAATATATTATTTCTTATCAATGAATTTATGTCTATATATAATAAAAATATTGTGTTTGTTTATATTTTTTCACAATTAAACTTAATAAATTTATTTGCCATAGAATCAGATTTGGAAATTCATTCTCTGGAGGAAACTTTCTCAGGTGACAGTGAAGACAAACAGCCACTGGTATGAAGATATTTCAGTTGTTTTAGTTCAATACTGCTTATTTTTATTCAATTGCATAGCACAGGTAATAAGATAACATATTTTAGATTATCCTATCCTAACTTAATATATTTTATTTTATTTACTTATTATATTTATTAATATAATATTTTCTTAATTTTTGAAAAGTTCCCACAATAAATTTTTTCCACATTGACTCTCACTATTGCTCAAATTCTCCCAAACCAACACGCTCTAACGCCTTCCACTTCCTATCCTCTTTTATCTTTCATTCATTTTTTTCTTTTAGAAGACAGCATTTGTCACAGCAAATATTCTGGTCCTCTATCTCTCACATGTGGTGAAAGGGGAGCAGGCCTGTTTTTCATCCCTCCCGGCTTCCGGAGCAGAGTACAGGGACAAGGAACGAACTAGGAAAAAATGTCAACTAAATATATAAGAGGGAGATAGTTTATTGAAAATATGAGGAGATCAGAATTTTAATATTAAGTGAGTAGAAGAATCCAGCTCAGTTCTCAAAACCAGAAGCACAAGTGGAAAATACGACTCAGCTTTGACATAGTTCTAAAGGCATCTAAGCTAGTACTCCCCAGCAAGATTTGAACACCCATCCCTGTCTCAGTACTACTCACAATTGCCAAGATATGCACAAAGACTACGCATCCATCAACAAAGAAATGGACAAGTAAAACAGTAGTGTGTTCACAGGAATTTTATCCCGATGTAAAATATAAAGATCTACCATTTCCAGGAAAAATGCACAGAAACGGTTATTATTATGTAAACTGAAATAAACAAATTACAAAGAAAGCATTATATATTTTCTAATGTACAGACTGCACCTCTAAATAATATATATATTGGGCTTGGTGTAGGGGTATATGCATAAGAAGTATAGCATCTAAAGATAAGGAGAGCATCAAAGAAGCTTCTTTTTGAAGTGCATGGTAATTAACAAAGAGCCCCAACTGGAAAATGAACAGGGAATGAGGTTTTAGGACACTCTGTCATAAACTGCGGCGGGACATCATTCTGTATACGAGTTGTTTTATTTGGTTAATGAATAAAGCTATTTTGGCTAATGACATGGAAGAATAAAAGCAGGTAGGAAATCTGAGCAGAGAGAGAAATAATAGGCAGAGTTGAAGAAGACTCCATGTAGCCGCTAAAGGAGTAACATGCCACACAGGTAAGCCACAGACTTGTGGCAATACACAGTTTAATATAAATTAGTTAATTTAATAGTTAAAGCTAGCCAAAAAGAAGCCTAAGACATGGGCCAGACAATTGTAACTGATAATAAGCCTCGCAGCGGTTATTTCATAAGCAGCTTCAGAAACAGGCAGGCAGAGAAATAATAGTTCAGGGAAACCAGTGGGACACAAAATGCTTCTAGCTAGAATAAATGGGATGCTTTCATCAAACCCCTCCATCGACACAGGAGACCTATGCAAAAGAGGAGTCAGAATGAGCTGGTGGATAAACTACAATATTTTCCAGACACAACACAGCTTATGCACATATGAACTCACAGAGAATGTAACTCCATGCACAAGACTGCTCAGGTTCAAACCAGAAAAAATCCCAATACTTATGAGATGGAAGCATTCTCAGCATCATCAAAAAGATTTTAATGATTAACACATAGTTGGAAAGAGAAAATCACTTCTTCCAGTAGAATGTCACTGAGTATATCAAACAGTCTACATGCCCAGCAAGAGCTGACAAGACAAAATTAACTTCATGGGTGTGTTTGTGTGTGTGTGTGTGTGTGTGTGTGTTCACTTTCTGTTTTACTTTGGTATTTTTCAGCTCATTGATTTTATTTTTCTTTATCTGTTTTGAGTTTCATATTTTGTTGTCTGCAGTTTTTCTTGTGTTTTTGAGTGAATGAGGAAAAGATGAAGTTGGGTATATGGTAGAGTAGGATGTAATATGGGATGATTTGGGGAAGGGAAAAGAATATGCTTGAGATATATTGTATAAAAAAGATTATACAAAATGATACAAACAAAACTGATATGACAGAATAAGAGTGCAAAGTAAACTAGTAAATAATTAAGATAGTCACATATTTTTTCTCATGTGAAGAGTCCAGAGAAACTTGTTTTGTAGTGTGATTGCATTGCTTTCCTATCCGTAGCTTTAGCTACCTCTGAGGATCATTCCATCTACACACAAGTTAATAAATGACA
>LOEQ01016177.1:3828-15874 GCA_001685075.1 Bramus lutescens | reverse complement strand
TCTTCCTTTCATGATAATGAATCCATTTTTTTCTTTTTGGTTTTGCAAGACAGGGTTTCTCTGTAACTTTGGAGCCTGTCTTGGAAGTGGCCCATGCAGACCAGGCTGACCTTGAACTCACAGAGATCTGCTTGCCTCTGTCTCTGGCGTGCTGGGATTAAAGGGGTGTGCCAGCACCCAGCATGAATCAATTTTTCTAAGCAAATGCTTCATGTACGTTGGTATTGATTATGCTAATTTCTTGAAATATTTATTTCCAACAAATAACTCTTTTCTACACTATTTGGTCAGCTATTTCTTGATACCATAAGCACACTACAAAGGCAAGTTTTCACAGAATTGTTCCTATTTCTTAGCCCTAAGCAAGCTTCCTTTTGTTTTAATTTCAGGCATGACACCAACTACAGAGATGTTCAGGTAGAATCCTGATCATCACTATTTTCATTTACTTCCATGGCCAGTTAGGTACCATTTGTCATTTTGACAACATTCTTATAGACTTCTATATGCTGGTTTTATAGTAGGCAATATTTCAGAATATAATTTCCTCAGAACTGCTCTTTGCTTAAACAATTTAAAGAGAACTGGGATTAACGTTGTTAGTAGGGTGGCTATTTTCTTTGCTTGTTTTTCAAAACAGGGTTTCTCTGTGAAACAGTCCCAGCTGTCCTGGAACTCCGTTTGTAGGCGAGGCTGGCCTCAAACTCACAGAGATCTGCCTGCCTCCGCTTCCTGAGTGCTGGGATTAATGGCGTGTGCTACCACTGCCTGACTTTGTAGTGTGCCTTCTTAAATTATTTGACACACAGTGTGATCTCAAGTGTAGGAAAACAAGCAAAAGGAAGAAATTAGATTAAAATGGGGCTTGCGTTCAATTTCACAAGTTTTCTGTTTCCATCCTTCTGTGAAATAATTTGTAAAACCAAGATTTGTGTGGCTTTCTCATTTGAAATGGCTTGACCTCACTGCCCATCTCAGGATAAAGTCCAAGCTCCTTCACTTACTGATGAAGTCATGGTTTCCCCACAGCCCGTAGATCCTCATCCTTTCTTGCTTCACAGAGATGACTGCAGAGCTCCAGGTAGACCTGGCAACACTTGAAGTTTAAGATGCACTACCTAAGGTTTATGGCAATAAACAGTGTACTTCCTGACCCATGATATGCCTCCTCTGTGCTCAGTTTCTGCTTTCACATAGATCATCCGATCCATACTGCACAAAACTTTCTAATGTTTATAGATAGGAAGTTCTCTTTGTGTATCTTCCTTGTTCATTCATTTCATTGAAAAACATTTATGGAAATCCATTGGTAAAAAAAAATAAAGTATTCTCAGATCAGGAAAAATTTGTAAACACATTAGTATGATACTTTTGACATCAGGTGATTGTGAAGTTAGAGTATTAGTAGAAAAAGGAAGAAATCTACTATACAGTAAAGATTTCAGGAAATTCCTTTCTGGGTGGAAAAGATCAGCATTGGTTGCAAGGTTTGAGATATAGAGGGCAGCAGGTTTAAAGTCTCTGAGAAGGTGAGCATCATTAATTGAGGGTCAAGAACAGACTCAATGTGATGTTCATTATACAGGAATTCATTTCTTAAATTCTATATGGCTTCATTTTGCTTTGATCCCTAATTTTTAATATTCATTATACCATTCACTTACCAGTTTGGGGATCAAAAAATAACGGTTGGAAAAAAAACACATGTTTTTGTGTCTATAACCTCTCTATTATATGGACTCCCTGAGATCAAGAGCCAAAGTTGAATATGTATATTGGCTGGATGCTACCTAACTTGACACAAAAAACATACTTGATAATTATTAAAGATAATTGAATTGAAAGAGAGATGAAAAATTATTCAAGATAAGTTGAAAGATGAAAAAAATAAATAAACAAATTTCTTAATATTGTCTTAATGGAAATTATGGTATAATTTTAAATGGAAGCTAACTGTAAAAAATACCATACAGTCCTAACCTGGCTTATGTTATGGAGATAAAAAGAAAGAGGCAAGATGTTGCACTGATCACACTCTGTCCTCTTCTCTCCTCATTGACCAAGGCCATTCTTTCCTCCCCAGGGCATGGGTCGTTTGTGGTGATTTTTTCTTCCTGGTGGCATCACCAAATGCTGTGATTAGACTGCACTATTTGCTGGATAATGCCTAATCCTTGGTTTCTTTTGCTGCCACCAAGATTAACAATACAAGCTGTGAAAGAGATCAGGAATGAAGCAAGTTCTCAGCAGGAGGCCAAAGAAAACATTTTGTATGGTCTTTATCAAATCCCTGGATTCTACATCTGAACTAATTTTAAGAATAAAAAATGAACAGAAGAAATTATTTGGGTGTTCATAATTTCAATGGAAAAATTCTTGTAGCATAAATATGCATTTGTAATAAATTAAATCACTTTTTAAAATCTGCTTTCTGTGTGTGTCTGTACCTTTCACCCAATGTATATTCTCATTTACTGTGACATCAGAATGTATGCTGTGAGCTTTATTTTCTTCCATTTTCATACCAGAAAAATGAAACTTGCAAGAGTTTAATACACATAGCTCTTTTAGTCTCTGTTCTGTTGCTGAAAGAGAGACTTCATTACCAAGGCAACTCTTATAAGAGAAAGCATTTAAATGGGGGATTGCTTACAGTTTCAGAGGCTTATTCCATTATCATCATGGAAGGGAGCATGGCAGTGTGCTGGCAGGCATGGTGATGGCGCAGTAGTTGAGAAGTACATTCTGAAGAAAGGTGGGAGGGAACCTGGCCCTGACATGGGCTTTTGAACCTCATCACCAATGACACATTTTCTCCATCAACCCAACTCCTAACCCTTCTTCTAATCCTATCAGAGTTCTACTCTCTGGTAAATAAAAATTTAAATGTATAAGCCTCGGGGTCCATATTCAAACTACCATAATACCCAAGGCCATAATGACTCTATGGAATGATGGAATGATATTATGTCAGTATATTGACTTGTGTTTGCAAAAGCATTGCTCACAAATTCAATTTTTTTAACTGAAAACTGGGATTATCTCCTTAAATTCATAAAATCATTGTAAAGACATGGCTAGACCTCTACTCTCATAAGTTATAATTCAGAAAAATCAAAAGAATACATCTTTTTTGAAAGACAGTTTTACTACTTGGTGCCCAAGAGGTTACTTTTGCTCCAAACTTCTTCCATTGTGATCCCTAAGCAGTAACCAAAATTTTTCCATATTTTTTCTAGTATTTGAATCATGAGACATTGTGCATTGGTGATTCAGTATTTCTTACCAAGTGAACATATCTAGTTTATGCTGGAAAATGTATGTCCTTTCCTACGTCCATTCATTGATGCCTTCTCTCTTGAAAACTTAAGAAAGGATGAATAGGATAGAAAAGATGATTAAGCTTCGACTGYCTTCCTGTTTTGTTTTTTTGTTTGTTTTTTTTTTTAGCATAGTGATTTATTTGAAGATCAGTATATGTTTTAAGAAAATATTGTCTGCCCCAGTTACAAGTAAAAAGCATAGGGGAATGACCTCGGTGGGAGTGGGTCCAAGGCAAAGAGCTCTGTGGGAGCAGGCCCTAGCCACTTACCTCCTAGCCACCGACCTCTGTATGACCAGGCCCAAGGAAGGGACCTGCATTGGAGCAGGCCAGAGCCAGTGACCTCTGCAGGACCAGGCTCGAGCCAGCAACCTCTGCCAGAGCAGACCTGAGGCAGCAAACTCCATCGGAGCAGGTATTAAGGAGCAACCTCTGAGGGAACAGGCCTGAACCAGCAACCTCTGTGGGACCAGGCCCAGGCCAGTGCCATCTGCAGGAGCAAGCCTGAGCAAGTGACCTCCATGGAACCAGTCACAGGCCAATGACCTCAGTGGGAGTAGGCCCAAGCCAGGTACATCTGTGGGAGCAGGGTCAAGTCAGCAACCTCCACCATAGCAGGCAGTGGCCTCTGCCAAAGCAGGAACAAGGGAATGAACTCTGAGGAAGCAGGCCTGAGACACTCTGGGACCTGGCCCAAGCTAGTGACCTCCACGGTAGCAGGCCTGAGCAAATGACCTCCACGGGACTAGGCCCAGGCCAGTGATCTCTGAGGGAGCAGATTTGAGCCAGGTTCATCCACAGGGGCCTCTCCTGGAGCAGGTCAAAGCCAGAGACCAATGCTGAAGCAGGCCTGCAGCCTCTACCAGAGCAGACCCGAGCCAGCAACCTCCACGTGGGAGCATGCCTGAGACAGCGACCTCCTCCAGACCTGAGCTAGTGACCTCCACGGGAGCAGGCCCAAGAAAGTAATTTCAGTGAAAGCAGGCTCAAATGACCTCTGGGATTGCAGAACAACTTCTTGGAGCACAAAGCAACATCCAGGAATGCTGAGTGACCTCTGACTCGACCGGAACTGTGGCCCCAACTCCACCACAAGGAACAATCACCTGAACCTTGGATTCACTGTAACCTGGAAGAGTGATCACCAGGGACATGACCACAACTACACAAATCAGAGGAAAAGATAGGTAGACAAGATAGACAAGACCAACACCCCAAAGAGCAGCATGATACCAACAAAAACTAGTGGTCCTAAAACAGCAATATTTGAACATCCCAAAACAGATGAAGCAGAAGAAAATGATCTAAAAAATAACGTTAGGAGAATGTTTGATGCCCTTTAAAAGGAAATAAAAGAATTCAAAGAAATGGAGAAAAAGACAAACAAAAACATTGCAAGAAATCAACAAATCGCTTAAAGAAAACAAATAAAAAGCAATCAAACAGGTGAAAAAAAGATTCAAGGCTTGAAAACTGAAATAGAGACTAAAGAAAACACAAACCAAAGGAATTCTGGAAATGGAAAATGGAAAAATGATCAGAAACCACAAGTACATAAACAGTAGAGTATAAGAGATGGAAGAGAGACTCTCAAACATTGAAGATCTGATAGAGGAATAAGACTCATTAGTCAAAGAAAACATTAAATCTAACAGAAGCTTAAAACAAAAATATCCAGGAAATATGGTGCACCATGAAAAGAACAAACATGAGAATAATAGGGATAAAAGAATGAGAAGTCCATCTCGAAAGCACAGAAAATATATTCACCAAAATCATAGAAGAAAATTTTCCCAACCTAAGAGAGGTTTGAATATGAAACATCAAAAAGAGTGGGCCAAAAATCAAAGACACCTCAACACAGATTGATCAAAACAGTAAACACAGAGAATAAATAAAAAAATATTAAGAGCTGCAAAAGAAAAAGGCCAAGTAACATATAAAGGTAGACCTATCAGAATTACACCTGACTTCTCAATGAAAACAATGAAAGCCAGAAGGTTCTTGGCCAAGGGTTATGCAGACATTAAGAGACCACACATGCCAGTTCATACTACTATACCCATCCAACCTTTCAATCACAACAGATGGGAAAACAAGATAGTCCATGACAGAACCAGATTTAATCAATACCTAGCCACAAAACAGCATTATAAAAAGTATTAGAAGGATAACTCCAACCCAAGGAACTTAGCTAAATCCACACACACACACAAAAAGGCAAAAAGGCAATAGATTATCTCACAGGAACAAATCCCAGTGAAGGGAAAATCACACATGATCATACATCACCAACAACAAAAACTAAAATAAAAGGAACTAGCAATCGTTTGTCATTAACATCCCTTAATATAAATGGACTCAACTTACCTATAAAAAGACACGGACTAACAGATTGGATACAGAAACAGAATCCATTCTTCAGCTGCATTTAAGAAATAGCACCTCAACCTCAAAGACAGATATTACCTCTGAGTAAAGGGTTGTGAAAAAATTTTCAATCAAATGGACCTAAGAAACAAGCTGGTGTTGCTATCCTAATATATAACAAAATAGACTTCAAACTAAAATCAATCAAAAGAGACAAAGAAAGACATTTCATATTAGTCACAGGAAAAAAATTCATCCTTAGGAAATCTCAATACTGAACATTTATGTCACAAATACAAGGGTACCTTCATTTGTAAAAGAAACACTACTGAAGTTTAAATCACAGAAGAAACTCCATACATTAATAGTGGGAGACTTCAAACCCCACTCTCACCACTGGACAGGTTTGCCAGACAGAAACTTAAAAGAGAAATAAAGGAACTACAGATGTCATGACTCAAATGGACGTAACAGACATCTATAGAACATTCCATCCAAACACAAAACAATATACCTTCTTCTCAGCACCTCATGGAACCTTCTCAAAAATTGACCACATACTAGGTAGCAAAGTAAACATCAAAAGACACAGAAATAATTGGAATAAACTTGGTATTTTATCAGGTTATCATTGCTTAATAATTAGAATTCAATGCAATACTAATTTCAGAAAACACAAACACATGGAAATTAAACAATACTCACCTGAATCATCAATGGGTCAAGGAAGAAATAAAGAAGAAATTAAAGACTTCTTAAGGGGACTGGAGAGATGGCTCAGCGGTTAAAAGCGTTGTCTGTTCTTCCAAAGGTCCCAATTCCCAGCAACCATAGGTGGCTCACAATAATCTGTAATGAGGTCTGGTGCCCTCTTCTGGCCTGCAGGCATACACACAGAACATTGTATACATAATAAAGAAATAAATATTAAAAAAAGACTTCTTAAAATTCAATGAAAATGACCACACAACATACCCACATTTATGGGACACAATGAAAGCAGTGTTAAGAGGAAAGTTCATAGTATCAAAGCCTGTATAGAGGCATCACAATCCCTGACATCAAATACAGTAAGTACTGAAAACAGCCTGGAATTGAAATAAAAACAGACAGGAGGAACAATGAAGCCGAATTGAAGACCGAGATTTCCATCCACACACCTACAAACACTGGAATTTTGACAAAGAATCCAAAAATATAAAATGGAGAAAAGAAAACATATTCAACAAGTGGTACTGGCATAACTAGATAACAACATGTAAGAGAATAAAAATAGATCCGTATCTATTGTCATGCACAAAACTCAAATATAAATGTATCAAAGACCTCAACATAAAACCAACCACACTGACCCTCAGAATAGAAAGTGGGAAGCACACTTGAATGCCTTGGCACAAGAAACTGCTTCCTAAGTAAAACCCCAGTAGCACAGACACTAAGAGAAACAATAAATGGGAACTCCTGAAACTAAGAAGCTTCCGTAAAACAATGGACACTGTCAACAAGACAAAATGGCAGCCTACAGAATGGGAAAAGATCTTCACCAACCCTTCATCAGACAGGGGGTTGATCTCCAAACTCTACAAAGAACTCAAGAAATTGATCATCAAAAGAACAAATAATCCAATAAAAAAATGGAGCTCAGCCCTAAACAGAGAACTCTCAACAGATGACTATAAAATGGCTGAAAGACACTTAAGGAATGCTCAACATCCTTAACCATCAGAGAAATGCAAATCAAAACATCTCTGAGATTCCAACTTACAACTATAAGAACGCCCAAGACTAAAAATACTGATGGCAGCTTATGCTGGAGAGGATGTTGGGTAAAGGGAGTACTCTCCCATTGCTAGTTAGAATGTGAACAGCCACTTTGCAAATCAGCATAGTGATTTCTCAGAAAATTAGGAAACAACCTGCACCCAGACCCAGAAATACCACTTTTGTGTATATACCCAAAGGATGCTCAATCATACCACACAGACATGTGCTCAACTATGTTCATAGCAACATTGTCCATTATACTCAGAACCTGGAAACAACTTAAATGCCTCTTGACTGAGAAATGTTTAAAGAAGATGTGGTACAGAGTGGAAAAAACTAATGATATCTTGAAATTTTTGGGAAAATGGATGGATCTAGAAAACATCATATTGGGTGAGGTAATACAGACCCAAAAAGACAAATACAATAAGCACTCAGTCATAAGTAGGTTTGAGACATAAAGCAAAGAAAACCAGCCTACAATTCAAAATCCCAGAGAACTTAAACAACAAAGAGGACCCTAAAAGAGACATATATAGATCTAATCTATATGGGAAGCAGAAAAAGACAATATCTCCTGAGTAAACTGGGACTGTGTTCATCATGGGAGAAGGCATAATGGGAGGGGAGAAGATGGGAGGGGAGAAAAAAAACACCTCAACAAAAACAATAAAAAGAATAGTGACTAGAAAAGTTATCCTTCATAATAATTTGTAGTTGTCAAAGACATTACAGTATGTTGCCTCATAATACAATGCTAAGTATACTTAATGATCTTTGAATTTTTCAAAAATTGTCTTTAAAAATAACAAGGGGAATAGACAAGAATGCTCTTCTAATGTATTTTACTTTTAATATATTTGGCATATTTGAAATAGTTGGCATTTACTGTTGAGTAATAAAATAGAATTCTGGAGTTATCTGATGATATAATTTTATACATTTTAGAAAGTACTTATCATTATTAATCTTTTATAATTTCTCATCACTTTTCAATTTTAATCTTAGTATACTTTTTCTGACTGATTATGTATATTTTTTGGTTTGCCCTGATATCTAATCTCTTTTTTTATCTTAGCACTCTTTGAAGAAAAATAACTTTTTGGATGGCTTACATAAAAATTTGAAGAGTAAAATAATCTTCATGGAACTAAATGCTTCAAATCATGAAAAGGTCAAGTCTTGGCAGACTGCATAAGGGAGAAGATTGGAAGAATCTGAAGGTTACTGCATTGAAATTATTTCTGCTATTCATTGATTTTTCAGCTTTCATTCATGTTGGTATTTTTATTAAACTTGTGTGGGATGTTTACCATCTTCCAGATCTGAAATGCAGAAATCGGAAGTATTTTAGAAATGTATTTTTTTCCTTAAAAAGTCCATCTTGTATTGTGAAGTAAAGTATAGAAGCTTGTTTACTTTTTTTATAAAGCCAGTCGCTTGCTTATTTGTTGTTATTGGTTACTACCGATACATTCTCATTTACTATCTCCTTAATATTTTGTGTATCTGGTTGAATTTATTTCCCATCATCTTCTGATTGATCGACTATCAAACTTTAGTCTTCCTTCTAAGCATACTTTTTGTCTATTACCTCAGCTCTTCCAAATGACCGCTGTCTTAACAGTTATTTCATGAGCCAGGATGAAGGTTTGGCAAATCATAACTTTCTAATAGCTGATTTTGAAGTGTGGTTTGGCCTCAGACTCTGTTTCTGGGATTCTGGGCACTTTGGAGAGCATTTAAGTTTAATCCAAATACAGAGTGAGAAGGTAAAGTCATTCGGGCTTTTTGACATCTACTTGTCATTAATATTTTGAGTGCATGATCTCAGTACTTCTGTTTTAAATTGACTAAATTGACTAAAGGAATGAAGGCAGTGTGAGAAAAAAAGGGAGACAGACTTTTGGAGTTGTTACCTTGTCTTTCCAGCCTTTAAACTTTAGACTCAAGCAAATCTGCATCATTATTACAGATCTGAGATGATTCTGCAAGTAATTTATAACACTTGTAGAATTCTAGAAACTAGAATAGTTCACTTTCTAGTTTGAACTAAATGACAGTTACCCATAACTTGTAGAATTCTAGAAACTAGAATAGTTCACTTTCTTGTTTCAACTGCATGACAATTACCCATAACTACTAGTTCTGGTGCATATTAATTAACTGTAACTTGACTATCAATACAAAAGCTTAGATTTGCTATATGTTTATAATTTATCATGATGAAACATACTTAAACTTCCTTATTGAAAAAGAGACAAAATATCTAAAAGTCATGTTCGAAAAGTAATGGTTATATAATCTAACAGTTTTCCTTTAGATAAATGCAAACTTTGAATTTATATATATTATATATATTGAGCCTACCTGTTTTCTTCCACGGAAAAATAAAAGTGTTAACACTTTTAATTGTTAGTATTTTAAGAGGGGGAAAGTGATTTGGGATGAATACTGAAAATACATTTTTATCATAATTTTGTTAGTTTTGTTGAGTCATTTCTGTTCTGTAGTTTGGTATATAAGACAAGGATCTATTTTACGCTCCTTAGTTTTAAAAGTTTAGAATGTATGAATATTTTTTGTTCCTCAACTTTGATTAAAGACTTCCAATACTCCATCAGGTATAGAAAATGATATAAAATGACCCATAAACATGGTGGTTCTTGTCTCTTCTAATAAATAATTCCTTCTAAACAGGGGCACATAAAACTAAATCCCATGTTATGCAGTGCCATGTGATCACCAACCCAGAACTCCACTGAATGTCCAACTTTAAAACACTAGGTAGTGGTGGCAGGCTTTTAATCTCAGCAGTTGTGAGGCAGAGGTAAGCATATCTTTGTTCTAGGTCAGGCTTTCTACAAGAGCTAGCTCCAGGACAGCTAGGGCTGTTACACAGAGAAACCCTTTCTCTAAAAACCAAAACAAACAAAAAAATAAAACATAGCGACTTTCTTTGGGGAGACATCCCTCATAAATAACACAGAACAGGGGCTTATATTCAAGAATATCCTTAGTCTAAGGATAAGAAACTCCACTCTCTTAAACCCAAATAATGTTTTTTGTTAATAATGCTGTTTCTTTAATTATGCTTATTATATTGTCTTCTTTCTTTATTCCATTTATTCCTATATTGTACATCATTTCTCATAACCCCAGGCCTATCAGAGGAAACAGGGCCCTGTGTATGTTCTGCTCAGTTTGCTTTGTTTATAGCTTGTCTCCTCATGTCCTCGTACAGCAAGAACTTAGTGAGCGTTTAAGAAAGGTTTAAAATCTTCTCTGAAAAATATGAAAAGGAGATGTTAAAACTATACAACTCATGTACATTCTTACTATGAGAGCCATAGACACACTGTGACATTGTGTGTCTGTGTGTGTGTGTGTGTAGCTGTGATTTAGGATGCAATGTACTATTGTATTTAATAATCATGATGAACAAAGAAAAGTTTCTTGTGCTTTACTAAAATATATTATTTTAAATATTTATAACTATTTTATTTTAAAATACAATGGTGGCTGAATAATGCAACAATAAAAAAACTATTCAATAACTGCAGATTCAAAAGTACACCAAACATAACACAATGGTAGTTTTTGATTAAATTTCTATCTGATCTTTGTAAATATATTATCTTACCGGTTAAAAAATGCTTTTAGTATTTTTTTGATTTTTAGGAATGTAGAACTTGCGATAAGGATTTGAATGTGGGGTGTTTAATTAAAATTATCCTAGGAATTGAAAATGAGAGGTAAAGGGAGAGCTGAAAAATAAAAATTCAGCAAAAATGCACATTCATTGCTGAAGATATTTCTGTGGTCACTGGGCCTTAACAGTATCAGCACCTCCAGAGAAATACACAGGAAAAAAAATGTTTTGGAAGTTTTCACTTGAAGTATGGAATTCAGAAACATTTATCCAGTAGGTTGTTTCTTACTATCCATTCCATTTACCAAGGTCAGGAAATGTCCCCATTGGGAGATTTTCTGCCTTGGAAAAATTCAGAGCAGGAAAAGAAGCTCAATAGCTCCATTCCTTTGACTGAATGATAATCAGCAGTGAAAGGAGAGTCTACTTCAGTAGCTGCAAGTTAGGGTGACATCAGACTACTGGAAGGGACAACAGCTGGATCTTCTTGTCTATCTACCTGAAATCTTACAAAAGTTAAATACACGTTTTAAAAATCCCAGCATTATATGTGAGGCCAGTAGGGTACGAAGAAGACTTTTAAACTTCTAATCACACAGAAATTTCAGATTAAACTAAGTGGGTCTCAAAACAAAACACAGATCCTTGAATATGAAAAATGGACTTGTGAGGAGTGGAGGGAATGAAGGATGTAATGGATACAAGTGAGAGTAGGGGACATTAGAAACTAATACTGACTTTAGACATGTATGGAAATGTCAACAAACAAACAAATATATCCAAATTTAAATAAAAAGAAGAATCACATCATCAATTATTTTCTTACATGAACATCACTTGAAAGTAAATTTTAACATGCTTGTATCTTGATAAAAATGTGATTAAACCAATGAAAATGAAAACTAAGTATTCTCAAAATCAAATATTAAGTAACAAAT
>LOEQ01016176.1:0-13804 GCA_001685075.1 Bramus lutescens | reverse complement strand
TTAATATAAACTGATACAGAAAATTGAATGCAAATACTGACATTTTCATTATCTATAAGTCATATCTTACAGGACAATGAATTATATCTATGGACTTTCAAAAGGAAATTTACACAACATAGAGAAATTACAGCATTTGAAGATATTTCTTCTTACAACGTATATCTTCTCATACCTGCACACTCTGTAATAGAACCCATATACAGAGCACTGAAATGTATCTCCATTTTCAACTCATTAGGCATTTTCAAATAGTGTTGTGGAGGAACAAGAAGTGGGCTTTGCACACTTAATGGAGTTTCCTCAAGGTCAAGTAGATACTACACCATGAGAGAAAAAAATTACTGAACCATATTCTTAGCTTAGACTCATTTTACCTGTATTGTCTTAAGCAAGGTCTTTGACTTCACTGAAGTTCATCCTGCAGGAATGAACTTCAAACTCTACTGCAGAGCTACAGTACTGAATTCAGCCTGGTACTGGCATAAAAACAGACAGGAGGACAATGTGCATTACTGTGCACCAGTCTGAAGGGGATGCCTAACAAGACAAGGGACAACACTGTGGCCATGTTTGATCTTGCACAGATAAATTTACAAATGCCAGCTTCTTATTTCTAAGTCATTGCTGTAAAGTAACTACTCCAATTATCTCTCAGTTCATTAATATCACCTTTTTTTTTAACACAGAAACATCCAAGAACACTATTTCTAAGCAAGGGTCTAAAGTGCTGGCCAAGGAATCTTCAACTCCGTCAAAGGTGTTCTCCCGATCTGGCGGCAATATTCCAAAATCCTCCTCACCACCTTACCAGGATAAGCACTAAAATTTCTCCATTTGATAAAATTGTGATTCCCTATAAAATAAAATGATATTTAAAGTAGAATATGCTGTCCAATTATTATAATACTTCAACTTAAATGATATACTTTAGATAAAGGCTTGTATTTTAACAAAATTTTTTTCATTATTTTACTTTTCAGATTATAATCACATCATTTCCCTTTTCTCCCTCCAAGCCCTCCCATACACTCCTTCTTGTTCTCTTTCAAATTCGTGCTTATTTTTTTATAAATTACTGTTATAAGAATATATGCATATGACTATATATATTCATATATATAACCTGTCCTTTCTGTATAATGTTACTTGTATGCATAATTTCAGGGCTGACCACTTGATGTTGAATAACAGTTAGTGTACTCTTTCCTGAGTAAGCCTATTGATCCTGCTCTCAGCTTTCTTTAGCTGCCTGTGGTTCTTTGTTAAGATTGGAATGTAACATGAAGGCCGGCTTGCTTTGCTGGGGTTTCCATCCTATCCAGTTCCCACAGCGGCAAGTCCCAAAGAATCACACAGAGAGTCTGCATTACATATAAACTGGCCCATTAGCTCAGACTTCTTATTAGCTCTTATCACTTATATTAATCCATTATTCTTATCTATGTTAGCCACATGTTCAGTACCTTTCTCAGTGGGGCAGATCACATCTTGCTTCTTCAGTGATCTCTGCAGAACTGGGAGGAATGGGCTTCCTCCTTCCTAGCATTCTCTTGTTCTCATGTTCCTGCCTTTACTTTCTGTCTGGTTGACCTGCCTATACTTCTTGCCTGGCCAATCAGCATTTATTTAAAACATGATTGACAGAATACAGACAATTCTCCTGCACCAGTAGAAGCCTTGAATTCTTTCTCCCTCCCACACTAGCATGTCTACTGCTGTCATCCCTGTCAGCTTATGGTCAGTCATGCTGTTAAAACTTAATTGGTGCAACATCTGAAATCACCAGGAGACAGAGCGTCACAACATATTTTCTGTTCCTCGGATTCTACAGTATTTCTGCCCCTCTTCAACAGTGTTCCTTGAACCTTAGGAGCAGCAGCTGTTTTGTTGATGGTAGATTTGGTACTGATTTTAATAAGTACATAGAAATATTAAATTATATAAAAATATATATCATACAGTACCATAATTGTCAATACATACACCTGCAGATATATATATTTATATACATATATATGTGTATGTATATATGTATATATAGTGTCTAAATTAGAGTAAAACTATTTGTCTCTTAAAGAAACTATCATTTCTTTATTTTAAACTTCAATATTAAATTGAGTTATCTTTATAGCCATTTGCCATATACACTATAAATATCAATGATTCAAGTTGTGGGTATAATAAGTGTTTTCTATAGGAATTTAAGCAAAACTTTAAACTTAGTAATTATCTGTATGCTGTGACAGCAAGTGATTAAAATTTTAATAAACCAAGGAACCCAAAATACTTGCTGGAACTGAATAATGGATTTTTCCTGCTTAATTGTTAAGAGATATATTATGATGGTGGTTATCAAGTAAAGGAAAGAGCCAATGAGCAATACAACACAATTATCAACCAAACTATCCACTATCTCAGGCACATTCAGATAGTTCACGTCCCAGCAATTCACACAGTTGCATCACCTATGAAGTGTTATTTCTGAACTTTGATTTTTATCACTGGTAAAGTTAGAAAAGAAACTGAGATCTGCCCTGGTAAGGTTTCTTTTGTTTTGATAAACATCATGACCAAGAACAACTGGGAAGAAAATTTTTATTATGGCTTATGACTCTCAGCCTACAGACCAGTCTTGCAGAGACATTTTTGCAACTAACATTTCCTCTTCCCAGATATGTCTGGGTTTGTGTTGAGAAAGATTTACTATCACAGGTATTAAAAGTATTAACTAGGATTATTAAAAATATTGATACTAATTTTAATAATAAGTAAAATAAGGGATGGGGTAAAGAAGTATAAGGAAGCTATATTCAAAAGCTGTATGGATTCTGGAATTAATTAAAGGCAAATTGCTGGGCATTCCTGTGAGGGACTTTCGTGGTCAGATTATTTGAAGAGGAAGAACCACTCTAAAATCTGAGCAGCCCAGAGAAAAACTTTGCTTTTGCTTCTTGCTATTCATTACTCTAGCTGACAGACTCATCTGTCCTATCCTGGCCACATCCACGTCCGTTTCTTGATATTAGGGCTCAGCTTCAGGCTTCCAATACAGACTGAAAATCAGGAAATTTCCTGGAATCTTCTAACAATTTTTAAAGAATCTTTTTACAATATTCATCAAATTCATGGACTGGTCTTCTGAAGTATCCTTGCTGAACACAGTATAATGAAATTTAAAGTAACCAATAACAAAAAGTACTCCGGTAAATCCAAAAATCCATAGAAACTAAACAAAATTCTCTTCAACAATGACTGAGCCAAACAGGAAATCAGAAATGGATTTTTAAGATGCCTTGAGAAAAATGAAAATCAAAATATAATAAAACAGACCTGATAGGATTCAAAGAAAAAGCACTGAAGAGGAATATTAAACAGATAAATGTCACCACTAATGATGAAAGGACCACCAGACCTTCTCTCCAGCCCAGCTAGTGGGAGCTCCCTGACTCTGGGCTGACAGCTGGGGAAGCTGCATGGGACCAAACTAGGTCCTGTGAATATGGGTGACAGTGTGTGGCTTGGGCAGTTTGTAGGGCCACTGGCCCTATAACCAATATTTATCCCTCGTGCATGAATTGGCTTTTTGTGACCCATTCTCTATGGAGGAATACCTTGCTCAACCTGCTACATACAGAGAGGAGTACCTTGGTCCTGTTTCAAGTGATGTGACAGGCTTTGGTGACTCCCCCAAGGAGGTCTCACCCTCTCTGAGAAATGGACTGGGAGTGGGGTGGAGGGAAGGTGGGGGGAGCAGGGGGAGTAGAGAGAGAGGGATCTGGGATTGGTATGTAAAATAAAAGATTGTTTTNAAAAAAAAAGAAGAAAAAGCTGAAAAAATGATCACTTTCTCTCCCAATGGTTCATAAAATAAGAACAAATGAATCAAAAAATAAGAAATGAAATATAAATGCCAGAACAGAAATATATAATATAGAGAAGAAAAGTCAGCAAATGAAAAGTTTCTTTGAAAAAAGCATAAAAGAATCCTACCTAACCTATGAAAGGAAAGAAGATCTAAATGAAGAAAATGAGAACATAGACCTCAGAAGCACAAAACAATTATAATGAGTCTTCATAGATGCAGCATAAAAATATTCAAAGAATAATTAGTAATAATTATCCAAAAATGTTTCTAAAATTTAAAAATATAAATACTTCCAAACTGTCATAGTTTTGCTTGTGAGACTAGCCTTTAGTGGGTGAGTCATCTCTCCAGCTCAGGCTCAGAAAGAGAAACACGGTGCTTATTCCCTATAAGTGGATATTAACTCTAAATAAAAAATAATCATGCTATAATCAACAGACCCAGAGAGGCTGGGTCACAAGGAGATCTCCCTGAGAAGAGGAAATAGAGCAGATTCTGAGTTTGATCTGCAGGTAAATAGGGAAAGGAACAGAAGGGAGAGAGGAGGGAGTACTGGAATTGAGGACATTTCAGTGACAAGGTAGAAACCCAAATGCACTGAAAACTTCCAGGAATCTATAAGGGTGACCCTACCTAAGACTCCTAGGAAAGAGGATAGGGATCCTGATCCACTCATCTCCTGTAAAGACGCAAGGCTTCCAGTGGAGAGACTGGTACACCAGCCCAGCCACAAAGCCTCCAACAATTTGTCTGGCCTACAAGATGTGCTGGGCTGAAGGTGGTACAAAACTTGTAGGAGTGGCCAACCAATGAATGACTGGGTCTAGCTTGACACCCGTGCCATAAGAGGGAGCCCAACCCTGGCACTGCCTGGAGAGCCAGGAACCAGAGGCTGGCTACCCCAGAGATCTAAACTAGAACCAAACATGAATGATCAAAAGAGTGCGGATTCTGATGGGAGGAAGATGGTGAAGATCGTGGAAGCTCCCATAATCAGAATACAGTGCATGAAAAAAAAATCTACTTTCAATTTAAAAAAAAAACTGTAGCCTTTATCTCAGTATAGTAGGTAGTAATAAACATTAGCTGATAACAGCATTGTAATAAATCATCTGACTAATTTAAGTTTAAATCAGGGAGGAAATAAAAAGCTGCCATGTGGGTCCTGGAAATCAAATTGAGACCTCAGAAAAACAAGCGCTCTTAACCACCAGTTGCTCTCTCCAGCCTCTGTTTCTTCATTATTCGCCATTGATTATCAGGCGAGTTTCACTTTTCTGATAGTACAGCATGAAAATCTGCCATCATGGTTAGCCATTGATATATAGGCAAAAGTATACATTGATGATAAAAATTCTTAATATAACCCACCTGCTACATTTGTTCAGTACATCAACCTCAATTGTTTAGGTACATGTGAAATAGTCATTTCATTTAGAATTTTCTAACCTCATAGAAGCACTTTGTTTCTTTTCAAGGAGTATTATACAACCATGTGGGCGTGAGGTTGTTTCTTAACCTTCAGACTCAAAGTTAAGTTTTTAAGCATACATTTCCTGGAAAAAATAAATATCAGCAAAAGAAAATAATTTCTAATTCTATCACTAATACATATTAAATAGTCTATAAAGACTTCACCAAATCATTTCAGATTGGATTGTATACCTCTAAACACAATTCTCCTAGGTTACGTTTCAAATAACCTGGGAGTCCAAGTTTAATTTTTAATAAAGTGTATTAAGTGATAAATGCCCTGCCTTAATGCTTATTATAGTACAATAGTCAATATAGTTAGCTTCTGTATATGAAGATAATTAAACTTTCATTACTTTTCACTGAAAGTAAGATTATTAATATTTAAACAAAATATTTTACATAAAAACAAAAGAATATTGTCAATAATTTAATTAACCTCAACTTCAACAGCTTTGCAAGTACAAGCTGTGATTTGAAAGCATGTGATAATGATACTTTGGTAAATAAGTAAAGTATTTTAAAAACCTTTGACAAATTGAAGGCTAGTTCAATGTGAAATATTATGAGCAACATACCCTCATTCCATTTGTTCAGTAAAAATTCTATGATGTAAAAACCAGACGACTGGAAGGTAAAACCTGCCAGTGTATAATAAACTAGTTATTAAAATATTTACTTGTGAAGCCAATTTGTAATGTCAGTTTGTAAAATTTTCACAGTTCTTTCTCCTCCTAACACTTTATAGTAAAAGGTCAAAGTGCAAGCATGCATCCACCGCAGACTAAAGGTCAACTTGTAAATTTTGGATGGAAAACTTTTACATAGTAGAACAAGGATTCCATTTGGACATTTTGCATTAACATATGTGTGTCACACACCCAGTGAAAACTGTAGAGAATGCAGCTTAATGTCTATTTAGAATAAGTCTCATTTGGAGAAACAAATTCTTTCCACCACTGTTGAAATTACTGTTCTGTTCTCATACATACCCACACTCACACACACACACATACACACACACACACACACATACACACAAGTTCATACACACACATTCATATGTAAAATGTTTCACAAATAATCTTTGAAAATTCTGACCCTACCAAAGGTTGCCATCTGGTAGGTCAAGAATAAATCATGTATGTGTAATGCGATCTTGGATCCCATAGAAGCTCTTTGGCTTTCTGACTGCCCACTATGCTTTAGAAAACATATTAAATTTTTCCACTGTTCTTCTAAAAGAAAAATATCGTATGGTACTAAAAGACTAAGTGCCAGTTTCAAATTATGTAGGCTGAAAATAACATCAGAAAGCTCTTGAAATGTTTACTCATATCCCCCATGTGTATTATTAACTGAAACCTATCTGTCAACATTGTCCAAAATTCCTGATCTAAAATGATGGGGACAGGTAATTTAGTTGTCTTAAACTGTGATATGGAAGAACATGTATCTGTCTCATATAATCCACTATTTTATCATATAGTGCTTAAACTGTTGCACAAGCAGGAAGATATCATTGCGTATATTTTGCTTTACTCAAAAGCATAGGCCAATAGTTGTGAACTTGAGGTCAAAGAGGAGTCTATATCAAAATCATATATCTAGATTACAAAGTACAGTCCAGACAACTTTATGAATGATCTGTTGGGCACTTAACATGTTCACATCCATGTAGATTTCAAAAGCAGGATACTTTATCTTTCCAGTCAAGACCATGTCTCCATCAATATTCTTACTTCTGTGTTACAAGTTAGTCATTTATCTTCAGTTTTTGGCCTGTGTCCATCCCTACTATACTTAAGGTTACCTCTTTGTCACACATATACAGAATGGAGATTATGAAGGGTTAACAAACAGAGAATGTTGAACAATGGGATCACAATGAGTTGAAAACAACATGGCTGTACATTCAGAAAAAGGAACAGATACTGATAAAAAATTGTTAGGGTGTATTCCAGAAAAAAACAAAACTATTCAGAAATTTCCAAGGCTTTATTTGATTAAATTATCTGTCACACATACACAAAAAAAATGTTAGTAGTTACAACTATTTTTAAGTGGTCATTCAGGCATATGGTTAAAAGATGTTCATTTTCAACACATGAATTGTTCAGAATTATTATGGAAAATGGAAAGAAGACATGACAAATTGCTTTATCGTGCTTTCCAAAATAATATGTAAGGACTCTTTCACTATCCCACCAGCCGTTCCCAAATAATGACATGAAGACTTATTATTAGTTATGAAAGCTTGGTCAATATCTGAGGCTTGCCTCCAACTAGCTCTTATAACTTAATACAACCCATTTATATTAATCTGTGTTCTATTATATGGCATTAACTCTCTTCTATCTGGCATATATATTTCCACTTCATGTCTTCTGTTATCTTCTACCCCTCGATTCCTCATTCTCTTCTGCCTATACCTCCTGCTCAGCTATTGGCCATTCAGCTTTTTATGAAACAGCAATATACCCTCACACAATGTATAAATATCCCACAGCATCTCCCCCATTTTTTTCTAAATAAAAAGGAAATGTATTGACTCTAATACAGTAAAGCTATATACAATAAGAACAATTATCAGGTAAGAATTACATTCACAATGTTTAGTCCATATGTATTTGGCAAATTTAGAGAAAGTACTGTATTAGCTATTATAACTTAGTGAGTTCAAAGTTTTATACCTCAACCATTTTCTATCATAACTTGTATTACCATACTAAAATTATCTTTTTAGATCTTACAAAATCTTCTTAGATGAACAAGGTAAGCTTTTATGGTTCTTAACTTTTATAAACTTTACATATCTTTTGTAAGGGCTTTTATTAAAGATTTGCTAACAAGAAATGCTGTAACTATAAATATCTTGTCTTCACACCATCAGAGACCTGGGAAAGATATATTTCCTGAGTAAACAGAAAGTTCAGGATAAGCAACTTCCAAAACTCTAGAAATGACAGAAAGAGAAGGTTGCCTGGACAGTCACCACCATTCCTCTGGACAGTCACCCCCATTCCTCTGGACAGTCACCCCCATTCCTCTGGACAGTCACCCCCACTCCTCTGGAACATTTGGGCATTCATCTTCAGTCTGTAGGCCTAGAATATCTGACAGACATTTTTATGAAACAGGAATTTTGAAGAACTGTGTTCCCTTGCTTGGCAAAGTTCAGCAGTCACCTTGTTTTGTGTCCTACTTTTCCAATTTGGACAATTTGGATACTGTCAGCAGTCAGAGCAAGGGACATTTCCTGCCCCCAAACTGCGCTTGACACATAGAAAGGAAATTCCATGTGGAGGTTCTTCAATACTCATCATTCTTTTTTGACATAAATTGGAGCTGCCAGAAGCAGAAATGTCTCACTGTCATGAAAAGCCCTATAGTATTAAAGCATCTTAAATATTATATTCTATTGGTCTCTGAAGTCTTTGAAGATTATCTGTCTATCTAAAATTTAACTAGGTTGGCTGTAAGTGGAATGTCTTCAGTGCCCAACATTCTCTTGGGAATAGATCAGTGCTGACAGGAGCAATTGTGTCTGACATCAACGGAACCCTAATTTATTTAAATGCCATTACCTATTTATGCGGAATGCAATTTCTATGTATCTAAAGAACCTGATTAGTCTAACTATAAGTGTGACAAACATGGATGAATATTAACCTATAATCCTTAATAATTATTAACATAAAGACTAAGACTTTATAGTAGAATGTTAAATAATCTTTAAATAACTGTGCAGCAAATTAGGACAATGACCACAAAATGTAAACAATATATAAGTATTTTGATCAGGGGTAGAAATGCATAGTGCAATATGATAAATACATCTTAAAATTGTATCAATATACAAAATGTCTTGAGTAGAGGTAGAAGCATGCATGCATGCATAAAATATGACAAAAATGACATTGCCTAGGTGAACAAATATTGTAAACAGAAATAACGACATATTCAATATAACAAACATAATTTGAATTTTTATCAATATACAATAATCTTTACCAATGTAAATTGTCTTAAAATAATAGCTCACAAGTACTCACTCTATTACTCACTATTATTATTAGAATAAGCTCATACTAATCAAAGAGATCCCTGATCCTACATAACTTCCACCCCAACCCCCAATCCTATACCAGTTATAATCCACCCCTAATTAATGTCTCTAACCCCAAGGACAAACTTTGTTGGGAGAGGGGGCGTTGTCTTCTAGAATTGTTTTCACCTGTCATAAGAGCAATGTTCTTTTATGGGATCCTGTAAAACTAAATGTTTTAAGTTTAAGAGTTTCAAGATTACTCTCTGGTATAATTGCAAATGGTCTCTGAGTATTCAGTAGAATTTTTCTGAAGTTCTTATTTGAAGTTCTGGCCAGAACACTGTAAGAAGGTGCAGCATTTCACCTAACTAAGTTGGAATCATTTTGAGCAACTGATACCCAAAAATCAGTCTTAAAGTAGTGCTATCAGTATCATGACATCATATCAAACAGGTGGAGTTGTTGTGGGGCCCCATCTTCTTCAAAAAACTTCATAGATTACTGCAGAAAAATTAATTGTTTATTGTGGAAAAGTTAAACATTATTCATGTAGACATAAATTCAATGAAAGGCATGATAGGGACAAAAATAGGTATGGAGAGAAGTAAATTTTTTCTAAATTCTTTCTTCTTTCTGTCCCATACCAGATGGCACCTGACATGAGACAGAAGCTCTGAATATTTTTTAACAATATGCTTGTATTTAGAGAAGGATAGCCATTGTTCAACTCCAAAGTCAGCTTTAACTTTTAAGTAGAGATATATACATGTCCAGGTAATGAAATTTTAAAATGCAGATGATATGGCATCATAAGACAGATTTCTTTTTACTTGGTGATTCTTTCTGAATAGCTATCTTTTCTTCTTTAAGAATATAGATGTCTAAGGCATCTTGACTTTTTGAAGATGAGTATTTTTCCACAAAAACAAGTACAGAGTCCTGCCCCAACCATTATAAGGTTACCTTACCACTGCTAAGATTTTCACTACTGTGGATAAGCTGCAATTTCTCTTTCTCAAGAGGCTTCTCCTTTTCAAACCAAATCTTTATGAATTTTGATGGTATCCATAGCTTTCTTCTCCTGTGGAAACAAGAGTGATGCCATCACTCCCCAGCAATTAGGAAGTAATTTTAAGAACATGATGTCCACATTCCCAAGAGGAGTGGTGGATAGTTTTTAGTAGTTCAGTAGGTAATGAATATTTGTCATTGTTTATGATAGCCCTGTACAAGGTGTTGTTGGTAATGATTGGGGGGGGAAGCTAAATAGGGGATATAGATATGATAGGACATAAGTATAGATTACTGAAACTACTCTGAAAAGAAAAGAGGGGATAGAGAATTTGGATTTAAAAAGCAGATTATTGGATCTACTTTTAAACAAAAACAGCAGCTACTAGTTTTAAATATTTAGATCGATATGAATTTTTGTACATTGATACAAATTTAAGGTTTTTTTTGTTAGAACATATTGTACATATATTTCTACTCTCGTTCAAGGTACTGCACCTATAGAGCTCACTTAACAATATTTTGCAAATGCGTAGTTCTTGAAAGCTATTATTACAAACTATTAAGGATAATAAGGAAATACAGGTTAGCATTTAGTCAAACTTGTAGTCATATGAGATATATTTCCAAGGTCAGACAGGTATATAGTTTATATAGACAGGCCTTCTTCAAATACTTCAGAGATCTACAGAATATGTTTTAAGATTTTCTGATATCATAGGCTATTTTTAATGACAATGAGACATGTTTCCTCCTGTCAGCACCAATCTACTTCAGAGAAGATGATGGGTACTGAATAAACTCCACGTGGAATTTACTTTCTTTGCAGAAAAGGTTAGCCACTGGGTAATAAAGTGCTCTTGCCTTGACTGCTGAAAGCAAGCTGTCCAAATTGGACAAGCAGTACACAAAAGAAGAGTGCCTGCCCAACCTTGCCAAGACAAGGTAGGTCAGTCTTTCAAAAATCCTGTTTCATAGAAAAGTCTATCAGATATTCTAGGCCTGTAGGCCAAAGATGGATGTCCCAAGATTACAAAGGAACCCTAGGTGACTGTCCAGACAGTCAGCTGTTACTGTCATTTCTGACGTTTTTTAAAAGTCTCTTGCTTGCACTTCCTGCTTACTCAGGAAATATTATTTCCTTCTCAGGTCTCTGATGGAGTTGAAGACTTTATAGTTATAGTTTTCCATGTTACCAGATTCAGAAAAGATACTCACTAAGTAGTATAAAGTGTATAAGGTTGAAAGACATCAACAGATAGTTTTGGATGGTAATGAAAGTTAGGATAGAAAGTGAATTAGGCACAAGACCTTGGACTCACAAATAGAGGATAAACAACAGAGTATTTCCTCTGAATTTGTCAAATACAAATGGTCTAGACATTGTTGGTGTATTTATTGCCTGCAAATATTGTATATAGTTATTTTACTTGATTTATATAGTTTCTCTTATATTACCTACAACTTTTTTATTTTAGACATAAAAGGGGAAATGTAGTATTTTGCTTGTAATCTAACAAATAAAGCTTGTGTGAAGATCAGACTGTGGAGCTCGTCACACTAGTTATCCACAGAGGTCAGGCAGTGGTGGCACACACCTTTAATCCCAGCCCTTGGGAAGCAGAAGCAAGTATATCTCTGTGTGTCCGAAGCCATGCTGGTTTACATGGGGAGTTCTAGAACAGCTCGGGCTGCTTAATAAAAAAGAGAAAGAGAGACAGGAAGGAAGGAAGGAAGGAAGGAAGGAAGGAAGGAAGGAAGGAAGGAAGGAAGGAAGGAAGGAAGGACAAACAGATCATTGAGGTACCAAAAGAATTTACCTTAATTTTCTTTTCTAAAGCAATTACTGGCTTAAACTATTTTTTAAATGTCTGAGAAGAATTATCTCATATAAATTTGGCTATCTTCTGGCTGCCCCATAAGGAGGCAGGACATACCTGGCCTATTTTTCTGCCATGTATAAAGAAGGAAAACTCCAGATACCGTCCTTATTGTGCCCATAAACTCCACCTGAACTTGAACACAACTGATATAAATGTGCTGGGCCTTTGAAAACAACCATAGGGACATTCAAGCACTCACATGAAGCAAAGCACCATACGAGTTTAGTTTTCAGCTGATGACAATAATAGTTGAGATAAGTCACTTTTGTACTCCTAACCAGTTTATTACATCATCAGAAATAATGTTTCACAATTTCCAGATTCACATTGCTGATAAGAACCTAAGGATCTGATAAAATTCTAAACAAGTCTCATATATTATCATCTATTACAGATGACTACATAAGGGACTGCAAAATTCACAGGTTCAGATTTCTTTAAAACTATATTTTAACTATAAAATATATTTGAAAGTATATTTTGTTCGTCTTTTACTGAAAAACAAATTTCAAATTTTCTTGCAACATGATTAGAACAATTGATCATTATGGGTATATCTTAGTATAAACTTCATATTAATTTTCTGAGACTCATGTTTCTACTTGCAGAAATCCAAATCTAAATACTGAATAAACTATTTTCTTTTATAATATATTTTCCTACAGTTTATCTTATTTACAGTGTAAGGAACAAGAAAGCGGCTGTATTTTCCAGTTGTTGCAAGGACCTTCAATAAAGGAGGGAAGCAACACAAGTATCATATAAAGTAATTTATTTGCTTCTCCAAATGGTTATCTTAATTTTAAGATAAAACTGTAGCTAATGGTAGAGCCCAGAAGCTGTTATGGTTAAAATGAATATTGGCAAAGATATTAGGATGCCGCTCTGTTAGCAGTATTCTGAGAACACGCAGATTGCTGTGAAAGCATTCTAAAGCCTTCCCTTTTAATTCACTACTAAAAGTTAAAAATAAAAAAAAACTCATTTCATTTAGGTCAATGATACCAGTTGAGTGACAAAGTGTGTCCATTTCTGCTATAAGTAGTGAACTTCTACTTCATTGTGTAGCCAGAGATTCAAACACAGCCTTTCATAGATATGAAGAAGTGTAGTGAATCCATGAGTGGCTCAGAAAGTCAAATAATCTTGCATCTCTAGCGGATGCTCTCTCTAAGAGTCATGGAAACGGAGCACATTCCAATGCAAAGCTTGATGGTAATTCGCTGCTTTCATATACTCACTTCTGGTTGTCAACTGTCACAAGTTGCAGTTCTATGAAAAATTTAAACTTCCAAACATGTCTAGAAGACTGTTATTTCTAGAAATCACTAACATTATTAGGGTGTACAGTTAAACAGAATTCTTTCTATACTAGAAAAGTCATACAATTACCCAATGGGCATACATCAAATCCCAACGTGGAATTGTGTTAATGAGCTAAAATTAGGATATTACAGATAAAGAGACTTATCTATAGATCCATAAATGTGCCTGCAACATACATACTCTCATCTCTAA
>LOEQ01016175.1:0-12143 GCA_001685075.1 Bramus lutescens | reverse complement strand
AAATAATGCTGCTATGAACATAGTTGAACAAATGCTTTTGTAGTATAATAGGGTTTCTCTTGGGTATATTAAATAAAGCTTGCCTGGGGATCAGGAGAATAAAACAGCTACAAGGCCAGCCTTAAAGCTAGGCAGTGGTAACACCCACCTTTAATCTCAGTAACCACACTAGTTTGCCATAGAAACAGGGCTGTGCATGCCTTTAACCCCAGTGGTGCATGCCTTTAATCCTAGAACTAGAGAGGATTATAAAATGGGAGGAAACTGCTCTTAGACACCGTCTCATTCTGAGATTCCTAGAGGCAGAATCACCATTTTGGACTGAGGTTGAGGTAAAAACCTGTGACTGGCTGTTTTACTTTTGTGATCTTCTTCAGGTTGAAACTCAATTTCTCTCTCTGAGTTTTTATTAATTGTGCTTCACTTAGTCACAGACTGCTCAGTGATAGTGCCACCTTTCCAAGCACAGGTGTGAAGCAGTTAGGCATGGTGGTTCTGCGGTTTCCTCAGAAAGCCTGATTTCTTGGAGTTGGTACCTCACAATAGGCAGTAACTCTGGGTTCACACAACAATTGCTGTGAGGAAAACTGTCCTCCTACCAGGGTATATTTAAATCAGAGAAGCTGCTTTATAGAAGAGAGACTGGGAAAGATTTCTGCTGCAGGTGGTCTTTCTTAAAGAAGCCCAGGCATGCCAAATTCACCAAAAAAAAAGCTACATTATTGGGGTGGTTATGTTTTCAACTACAAAAGAGTGGCTTAAAATTGAAGGTTCTTTCCTGCTTTGTTAACATATCATAGGCCATTGATTGAGAGGTCTCAACACTAGAGTTTTTGCAGTTATTGATCATTGAAGATCCATTAGGAAAACACATCAGCCTCTGGAGTTAGTGAAAAAGTAGTACTCACTTTAAGGATAATCCTGCTGTTTTGCTCTCTGTATAAAGTTTCTACAATGGACCAGACATTATAATAGACACTGGAGATATGAAGATACTCCCTTTCCTCAAGAACTTCCCTTTTGGATTTGGTAGGAAGTAGTGAATATGGGCACCAAGATGAGGTTATGTGGGGTATGTTCACTTCAGCTCTGGTCACCAGACTTTTCTGGTTTCTGCTTGGTAGATGATTATTTTTCTATTTAAAATGAATATACACATGTCTCAAATTCTTCAGGAGCATAAGTATAACTGATTAGAGTTCTATCAGTCCTATAGCCATCTTTGTATCACTGAATCCAGGTCTATGGCCTCTCTTTGATTAATGAGATGAATTTTTTGGGTGCTAGTAATATACTGTCAAACCTCCCTCCATCTGTTCTCCCTGTCTATAGCTCTCACTTCTTTCGCCCACTCCTGTCATCCTCTTCTATCCCATTTCTGTTGTTATTCATCTACTTTGGTGACCTGGGCCCTGCTGAGTCCTTAATTTCAGAGGCTCCTAGCTTCATTGGATATGGGAGGCACATTTAGTATAAGAAGTGGTCATTGCCTTCCTCCAGAAGGCATAGAAATCAGGAGACAAGCAATAGTTGGCCCCTATCTATTCAGAACTTTGTGAGTTACATAAGAGTCAAGATAAGGTGGAGGGAAGAAATAATGACAGAAAAGCTGACAATACTGTAAGTTCAGCGGAAATTTTGATGAATACATCTTTTTGGTAACCTAGATCATTTTTGTTGGTATTATGATGGAGTCATTTGAATGAATTCTTTTGTATAGGATGTAATATCAGATAACATTCCTTCTCTTTAAATCAAGTGTTATGAAAAGCATTGCTGAACTTTTTAAGAGTGATTGATTGAGATGGGTTTTAGTTGTTAATAAGTATTTATATATTCTAGTTTATTTATATTTATTATAGTATATTTATATATACTTTAGTTATATATTGTGAGTTTCCGAACTTACATACATATGCATACACATATATGCATGCCAGGCTGGTCTGAAAATCACTATTTAAACAAGGCTAGCCCCTACCTTGCAATCTGCTTGTTGCAACCTCCTGAATGCTACGATTAGACATAAGCAGCAGTACTCACCTAAATTTTATTTTCGTTTTTTGTTTTTATGGAACTTGTAAAAATACTTTGATAAAACCATGAAGTAAAAAGTAATCTTTGTTAGTCTTTCTTCTTCATTAGCATCATGTCCTGACTTCTCCATGTCTCCTGTGTGTGTGTGTGTGTGTGTGTGTGTGTGTGTGATATGTTCATATATGTATGTGTTCATGTATAAAGACTAGAAGCTGACATCAGGTGCCTTCCATCACTCTCCTCTTTTACCTTTTCAGACAGCGTCTCTCAGTGAACCTGGAGATCAACACTTCAACTAGTTTGGCTGGCGAAAAAGTTCCATGGATCCTCCTTTCTCTCCCTCCCCAGCGCTGGGGTTACTGGCACATGAAACTGTGCCTGTATTTCAGGTTGGTGCTGGATATCCAAGCTCAGGCCTTCATGCTTTTGTGACAGACACTTTAGAGACTGAGCATTCTCCTCAGCCTTCCTAGCTCCTTTTAACCTTGCAAGTGATCTGTCCCTTTTTCATTTCAATTTAGCTTCCTGGGAACACCAAGATTTCTTCAGTCACACATACATCAAATGCTGCTTCTGGAAGGCCTGGGGAAATGTTTCATCAGAAGTGTAAGGCAATGAGGGCAGCTTTATAAGCCATGGACAGGCAAGTACTTGACTGAAGTAAAGGAGTTAATTTCCCCATGAAAAGTGTGGAATCTGATGGTTAGGGTTTGCAAGGGATGGAAACACTTTTTTCTTTCTTTCTGGTACACCTTGAGTTTGAGATACACAGTCTCTCTCTGGCTTGACCTCTGTCCTAAAATCTCAACTTTGAAACTCAGCAGAAATTAAATCTCCTGATTCCTTACTGTGTAGCAGTATGATTTAAATAAATTCTGCATCTGTGTCTCAATGTTTATAAGATGTAGATGGAAATACCTATCTGATAGTTGTGCTGTAAAGAATGAAGATAAGGGCCTTGGCATGGGTATTGACACTTAGTTGTTTTACAAAAATTTACTATTACTTACAATTACAATTGTCCTTCTTTTCTCAGAAAACTTTCATAATTCTCTATTGTACTAGAGAATCAAGTTCCTAACTCTCTTGTTTTGACATTTAGGATTCATAGTGTTGACCTTTGCTGCAAACACTCTTTGAATGTTTAATTTTTTCTACTTCCATTCATTCCTCAAACCATAGAATTGATTCAATTTTTAAAAAGGAGATAGTCCCTCCTAGAGAGTAATATGCTGTGTACATAAAAACAAGTAACTCCAGTTATGTTCTATAGGAGAAATATAAAAATCTAAAATTTTCTTTATTTTGGGATAGATAGACCAGATCATTGGTGCATTCAGGAAAGTGTAGGGACTCCAAAACCAAATAACAGTTTCTCATCACAATTAAGAATCTGATGTTCAAAACAAAAAAAATCACACAAATCAACTGTTTTGAGATTTTGAACTAGGACTGTGCTATCTTACCTCTCAATCTGGCAGATTTTTATGTTAATATTTATTTGCTGTTCTGTGTGGCCTCCTGTTATCTAGGAAGGGATGAATGTGGTGCTGAATAACAGAACCCAGTACACATCAGTAGTAATTAATTTCTAAGAGCATCTTGCAATCCCATGTGCTATCCTAAGCAAAGGGGTCACTTAAACAGATAAGTATAGGTGAGAGTCATGAGATACCACAAGGAGAGTAATACCAGATGGTATGCAGGAATGACAGACAGCACAAGGACACTGTGAATCCAGAGAGCAGAGAGCCAGAAGGGAAATGAAAGCATGCCCCAAGCAAGATTCTGTTTCTCAACCTTGCATGTGTATTTCACTTGCCTTTCAAAGGAAGATGGGTTGGGAAGATGAGTGAGATTTGGGGTTGACTTGAAATTTTCTAAAGACAGGTCATATAATCTTGACCTTCATGTATTCACTGCTAAAAAAAATCTGAATTAAGGATTGCTTATGGCAGTTAAAAAAATCCACTGTAATGAGTTTTGTTTTTCTGTCCCTCCAGTCAGCTCCCAAATAGTGACAAGGAGACATATTATTAATTATGAAAGTTAAGCCTATAGATTAGGCTTGTTCCTAACTAGCTTTTATAACTTAAATGAACCCATATATTCTATCATGTGGTGTTACTGCTCTTCCATCTTGAACCTCTTGTTTCTTCTCTGAATCTCTTAGCTTCTCCAGGTGTAATCCACACACATACATTCTTCATCTTCCTCTCTATCTCTCTGGAAATCTTGCCTACCTCTCCTGTCTAGCTATTGTGCATACAGCTCTTTATTAAATCAATCACAGCAATACAACTTCGCACAGTGTACAAACATCCCACAACAATCCACAGATGCGTGCTTTGATAAATGGTATATATTATAATATTGAATAGTACTTGAGTATGGATTTACCACTGAAGGGTTAGTCTATGAAAATGATTTAAACATTCAATTCACTTTTAGAATTGTCATTAATGAATTCATTTGAATGCTTAGAGATTTCATCAGGAACCTGATTAGAACTCAGTCTGAGACTTAACATAGTTGTTTAGTGCAATAACATCTTAGAACCCAATCTTAAACCAATTTAAAAATAACCAAATTTACAAGACCCATATCAAGGTCAGGCCAGACTAAATTCCAGTATGGAGAGGGGAGGTGGACATGAAATCCCACTCCTACCTGAGGAACTATTGACAATTGATAGCTGTCAGGAGAGGAAGAATCAATTTTCTTTAAGAGTGTAGTCCTTGTAAGGTTAGTTGATCATGCTCCAGGGGAAGTTCACAAATCCAATAATATATGAGCAGCATAAACTGGACTTGGTTTGTTTTAAGAGTGGGGAAAGTTAGGTAGATAGGAAAGGGAGTGGATCTCGAAACAGTTAGGGAAGAGTGTGAATATGTTCAAAAACATGACATAAAATCTCAAAGGACTAAAATAAGAAGAACAACCAGATTCATGATGAATATTCCCATGGAGTAGAATTCTTAAGACAGCTGACAAAAGAAACATTTCCTAATATCCATATACCTATGAAACAATACTGGTAAGGTAGCTTTTTCATATTGGGAAGAATTTGTAATATATATTAGCTGATGAACTTTGGTTGGTTCATTCTGCCTGAATCTAGTTTCTCCTCCACAAAACCAGAATATTTCCTTACCTCACCAGATTGTAGTGTTGGCTGAAGGAGGAAATATGTAAACCTACATGGTAACCTATAATGTATAGAAAGATCTCACAAGTGAGTTAACAGCCTTGGAAACCTTTGAAAACTCTCCAAGGTTCCCTATGCTCACCTATCCAATGGAACAATAACTAAACTCATTTCTGTAAAATAGTTACAAAGAATAATTTAGCACAACACCTGAAACATAGTAAACTGGGAGAGTCCTTCACACTTACACTGCATAGTAGCAGACAGTTTTCACACATACAAATATATTTGATAATTAAACGATTTTGTGAGATTGACAAGTGCTTTCATCACCATTTTGCAAAGAGGTTGATGATTCTCTCGGGAATCACAATAAGTGGATGACAGGCATTTGATTAGAACTGGAATTCACGTCATATGGCTGGAAGTGAATTCTGAAATTAGTAAGGCAGAACTTTCTGGTTATGGCCTTCCTCAATGGTATCAGCAACATCATCTTCTGCTTATATTTAGGCTGTGACCTAGTATGTAGAATATTATTTCTATGGGCTGAATGTTTGTGTCTCTCCTTCATAAATTTATATGTCAAATTCCTATCTCCCTACTAAGAAATGAGGCCCATGAAAGGTGGTTATGTCAGGAGGATGGAACATATATGAATGGGATTAGTAAGATAGAAGAATGCCTGCCTGGCATGTGCTAGACCCTGGTTTCCATGCCCAGCATGGCTAAGTAAAGGTTAGTGTTCTTAAAAAAGTATATGTCAGAAATAGGCCCTCACTAGACAGTATATCTACTAGTATATCTTTTTTCCAGCCTCCATAATTATGAGAAACACATTTCTATTGTTAATAAGAAACTTAGTCTTTTGTATTTTGTAATAGTAACCTATAAGGTATAAGACAGCTATCAAGCTGTCCAATGGGTCATAGGGATGGAGAAAATGAGGTTTTCTCTGGTATGTGTTCATACTAGAGTCGAATTCCTTCACTTATGGTCTGCAGTTTTGCTTATCAGTGGTCTCAGTTTTGAGAAATGCATCATTAGGAAATTTTATCTTCATTGTGCAAACATTTCAGAGTATACATACAAACTTCATTGTATAAACCTGGGCTATATGGTTTTTACATTCATATGAGAGGTCTGTTGATGATCAAAATACTATTACATGTCACATGAAAGTATTAATAAATTTATTTCACCATGAACTAGATTATAACTTCTTTATAATATGAAGAAAGAAAAATCAGTGAGTATTGTGCTGTATAAGCCTTTCCCATGCCTGTCTCTTTTATGGGGCTGTCCTTTAAAAAAAATCTTTGTTAATCACAGCAGATATCTCTGTCATTTGGGGACCCACTTTGTATTACTGAATATGGATTGGACTCTTCCTAATTGTTCTCTGAACACCTCCTAATTTTCAAGAGGGCAATTGATTTTAATCAACTTCTTTAGTGCACTCTCTACACTCTTGAAGCCTGTAATTCTCAAGTTCAATATTTGTGTGCTCACACTCTCAGGAGTGCTTCAGTTGGAACTCATTATAATCCTGGAATTGTATCTAGTCACCAGTTTGGAGTATAGTTTCATGAAACTTAGCTATTTTCTAGTACATATGAGCTATTTTTAAAAATACCTCAAAGGAAAATACCTACATGGTCTGAAGAAAAATATATAAGTTCTTTAAAAGTTAAAAAAATAGTCAAATGACTTAGTAAAAATATACTGCCTTTGGCTGGGGAGATGGCTCTTAGGATAGTAAGGGCTCTTAACTGCTAAGCCTAATGGCCCAAATTCAGTCCCTGGAACCTATGTGGTGGGAGGGGAAAATTGACTCTGCAAGTTGTTCTCTGACCTCCCACATGGTGTGAGTACCCTGACACACACAAAAACAAATCAACAAACCAATTCAAAAATAAACATAAACAAATGTAATTTCAACAAATACTATATTTCCCTAGGGGTATAATAGAGTCTGGGTCAGAACAGTTAAGGTCAGATGCTTATTGTAGGGAATTAGTCAAAGACAATGCAGCTGAGAAGTGAGAAGTCCTCACTGAGAAGACTGTATTTGATTTCTAAAAATCCAATTAGTTTCATTTCTGGAAATGCTAAGAAAGAAAACTATAGTTTCGTAATTTCACAAAGTGGCTTTTGTTGATGTTTATACTTTTTCCATATTTACATATATTTTTCCAAAATCTACACCCAAAGACCTCTGCTGATGACTTACTGTAGTTCTATGGGTGACTAATTTTATTCTGTATTGGAAATTCTGTCATTATTTCTGTCTCTGAAAGTACAAAATCCTTACAAGGTTATTGCAGCAGGTTTGAGAATTTTGAAACAAATTTGAGAATTTGGGCACTTGCTTTGTCATATTCCACACCAAGATTTTTTTGTTTGTTTGTTTGAGAGAATCTCTCACTTTCTAGCCCAGTATTGTTACTCACTCACTCACTCACTCACTCACTCAATCACTCACTCACTCACTCACTCACTCACTCACTCACTCACTCACTCACTCACTCACTCGAGAGCTCTTATCTTGACCTTCTGAAGCATGAACCATCATGCCTGGCTCTCTCTGAGCTTCTTATAAACATTCAGCTTGTCTATTGTAAAAACATACCTAAACTTTCTACCATTTTCTCTCCAAACACACTTCCCAGAATATTTCCGCCAACATTGCATCATCCCCTTCTTAGACTGGTAGTGGTTCCCTGTTACCATAAACTATAATCTGATTTTTTTTAACTTCACCTTTCTAATTTGATTTGATTCTGCAAATTCATACACCATATGCGTAAGTCAGACACATTACTATGATTCCTTGAGCATTCTATACACATGTACATGTGCCTCTGGGTCTTATGCTGCTCTCTAAACCAGTCTATCCATCTTACCTTCTCTCTGTGTTTGTATTGCATGTGTCTACATTTGTTATAAGAAACATACTCACTTGTAACAAGGAGAACATAAAGTGGCTTAAAATTTGAGATGTTAATTTCTCTCTCATGTAGTAGTTTTGTTTTGAGAATCTCAGATTACCACTGTTTCTGTTTTGCATGACCATTCAGGAGATTAGGCTCCTTACATGTTTTCAAATGAATAAATTATTGCTGCACCATCCCATAGGGTGTGGTCTTTATTGGAGTAATCAGGGTTGTTCCCCCATTGCACCAACTCAAGAAAGATGGAAGAGCAAATAGGGCAAGCATGTTCTTTTGGAAGCAGAGTATGTTACTCCACTCGTATCACATTGCAAGTTAGTTACATTCTCACACAGCTGCAAGAAGGGCTAGGAAATATGACCAAGTCGCATGCATGGAAAAAAGCAGTGGACAAATTTTGATAGCTCTCTTGAAGTTTGTGCTAACATTCTTAAAGTTTTCCCCAGGTGTCATGTTCCTTCAGGCTTTTCCTGATCCCTGAGCTGGAAGAATTTCTCTTTTCTCTGAACTACTGTAGTTATGGGGCTTTTCAAATTGTAATGAATATAAGACTAACCTATGGATCTTTTTAAGACTACAGAGTCTGGATCAATTGGTCAGGGCTTGGGGGTGAGAATCTATATTTCTAACAAGATCCCAGGTGATACCCATGTATTCATCAACTGAACATACTTTGAATGAACTACTTTCTGCTTCTCTCATGTGAGGTGTAACCTTTTGTACCCCATATTAGCTATTCATATGCACATCTTAGCCTCCATACTAGACAGTTCCCATAACAGACTCTAAATTTCTTTGGCATCTGTCACTTTCACCCTGCCTCCCTCTAGCACCAAGAATAAAATCTTGAACACTTACTGATAATTAATAACTACTTGAATAATTGATGAGTGACTTCAACTAATTCAGAGTTAAGCATAAACTTCAGAAGGGCAACATGACTTATGCTAGTTTCAGGACTCTGCTTAGTATAATTACTTGTTTGAAAATGGTCCATTGAAAACTTCTAAGTCTAGCTAGGCTAAGAGAAATTGCCAGAGAGCTGAGCTAAGTGAAACTCAGTAAATGGAAATCACATTTTATCAAGGATTTCCCTCTCAGCGTGCTGTGATTCTTTCAAAGGAAATACTAATGTCTATGTTTGGAATGCAATTTTCCAAGAGCCTCTTGGTTTAACAATAGTGATTATATNATATATATATATGTGTGTGTGTGTGTGTGTGTGTGTGTGTGTATGTGTGTGTGTTTTGTGTGTACCCACAACATTTCATGAACCAATTTGATCAATTCTGTTAAAGGGGTGGCTTTTTTCTCTTACCTAGAAACACTCAGTGACCTTCCATTTGTCAAATCTCAAGTTGGGTACCAATTAAAGCAAATGAGAATGATCTCAACTTGGCATCATTTTATTCCATTGTTCTCAGTTCTTATATATGCAGTCATGCTCTGGGTCATGGAGCTTGGAGTGGAAGAAGAGATGAGATGTACAGAGTTACTTTGTAATCTACTCTAGTCACATGGAGCAAAGTAAGTAAACCTGAACATCTCCACATTCTACCTGCATGGTAAAATTCCTGACTGGAATTCTCTTCAACTTGCACCTTACAATAAACTAAGAGAAGGCTGGGGAATCCGTTTTGGATTTTCTACAATGAAAGACTTCACAAGTTATCATGATTTGAATATACTGCACCCTACAGTTTTGTGTTTTGCATTCATTTTCCTCAGCTAATCAGTTAGTTTGGAAGGATGTGGAACTCTTATGAGGCAGGCTTTAGCTGACAGAAATAGGCTGTTAGGAATGAAATGTTTGAAGGTTATACCCTGGTCCTAATTCCAACTGCCATGTTGCGAGCAATTTCTCCCACAAATCCCCACCATCAATAGCTTTGTTCTGCTTTCTAAACTATGAAGCTGTGAGGCAACATAAATCTTTTCTCCGTAGTTAGTTTCTGTAGGGCATTTTGTCACAATGATGCAAAAGTAACTTATAGGCGAGCAAATGAGTCATGTTATCTAGATTTCAGCAATAGCATAATTGAAGAAATCACTTTTATTTTCTATTATCCCTTAGATGCAATCAACTAATGCCCTAGTCACAATACATAGAACTGTAGGAACTTTTACTTTCATCTGTAGAATCTACTTGGCAGTGTCACATGGATATTCAGACATGATATTAATTTACACTGATCCCTGTCTTCCCTTACAGTGAGGCCATAGAAGGATTTATAGTACTATCACCATATGTTTTAATAAATAGTTACTGTCCACATCTGTACATGATTTTCTAATTATCATATATTTGGTTCTTTATGGTCTTTCAGCTAGATGTAAAAGATTATAGTTCAAGAACAGCAACATTGCCAACATGGCAGGGACTCAGGTGAGCTATCTAGACCTCAAAGAAACCAAATTTTGGAGGTACTGACTCTCTTGCTGACTAAGTGTAAGAACCTCCCTAAGTTTCATGCCATATGTACCGTGCTTGTCTTATTCTGGTTTAGGTTCATATTTTCAAGAGAGTTTCTGAAATACTTTTGATAATAGGATCAGTCCTAATATTTTACCCTATATTTCTGTTACCATGTTTGTGTGATACAATTAAAAATGGAGTTCAGCAATGATGATTTTTTTAATCACATGGAGGTAAGAATAGCCTTCTGTTCATACATCCTCTATAATGTGGCTGAACAAATTCCTGCCACAGATTATTTTAATGAACATACATTAATTATTGTCATTGAGGATCTCCTTGAATTTAACTCTTGACATTACTTTTTGGCCTCAAGGGTCCTTGATTTTTCAGACCATCAATGGCATATCTAAATGTAGAAAACATTACTAGCCTATTGCCTAGCTGCAACCCACTTTAAAGGCATGTGTGAATCCACCCAATTAGCTGTGAAGTGCATTTTGGCATATGTCGGAAGTTAAAGCCACTTTCTTAGAGGAACTCAAACTCTAAATTTATCTTTATTAAGGCCTTGTCCAGATGATAAATATACACTGCTTCCTTGCTATCTAGTGCTTGGAAATAAATCACTTTAGGATTGATTTGCTAACGGCTTTCTTCACTCAAAGGGTCCTCCTGCCTGGGAGGTCACACTGTCCTTCTTTACAAACAAATGCTGATAACCAAATAGAAGACACTGCACTGACCATATAGAGAATGAAGAAGAGAGTCTGGGGTGATGGAAAGCCTGTCCTTTTACAGAGCCAGGAAGCAACAGTCTCACTAAGACATAGTATTATATTCTTAAACACACACACACACACAAAAAAAAACAAACAAAAAACCTTTTTTTTAAATTTATGAGTGAACAGATGGGATTATTTTTTTTTCAATAAAGTAGCAGGAAGTATAATACTTCTACAAGAACTACAAACTCTTTCAAGAATCTAACTGGTAATATAAATAAGTGAAACTGGATGGGTATTAAATATTCAGAAATGATAGAATACATGGAGACTGAAAACAATTTCCCACCCACTCCAGCCTCCTTGAGAACATGGTCCAAATCTTGTTAAACTTCTGGATTCTTCAAGAGGAGCAAACAGGTAACTTGATTTGTGAAAAACACAATGATTTCAATTTATAAAGTTTGGAAAGTTGGTTTAGGAAACTTTTAAAGTCATTGTGTGGGACAAATAGAACATTACTGAGTCCACTGTCAAATCCATATCTACCCCAAGTGCACACACCCATTGCAGCTCCTCTGTTGCTGTTCCTAACCAGCCACTCAGTTGGCCCTGGGTGACTTGGACAACAATGGATTCAACATTTGAGAAACTGATTTGTAGCTGATGATACTCACTAGGCAGTCTTCACCTTCATCATGGAATTCCTGCTGTACCGGGGTGTGATGTTGGGCACAGGCCAGAAGGACTACATGGGTGACAAGGCCTAGAACAACAGGGGAACCCTGACTGAAGGGGCGTGGTTTATTGGTAAATTAGGATCAACCAGATCAGTTCAATATAACAGATTTAGTTTAATAATT
>LOEQ01016174.1:1861-13807 GCA_001685075.1 Bramus lutescens | reverse complement strand
GCACAAGGCAAAGCAACAGAAGAGAAAGTGCTCAAGAGGAAACACAACTATCAGAGCCGCACTCATTCACACACTCAGGAGTCCATAAAAATACTAACCTGAGCACTGTAACACATACACAGAGGACCTGATGAAGAATCAAGTCACCCCTGGACCTACTGCACCTGTCTCTGAGAGTTCATATGACCTTTGCTCAGTTTATTTAGAGGGTCTTGTTCTCCTGTTGTGTCCCATCCCCTCTGGCTATTACATTCTTTCCACCTCCTCTTCCAGGCTTTAAGGGGGCGGGATTTGATGGAACTATCTCATTTAGAGCTGTGTGCTCCAAGTTCTCTCTCTCTGCATAATCTGGCTGTGGGTCTCCACATCTGTTCCTTTCTGCTCTAGGAGGAAGGCTTTCTGATGAGGGCCGAGTAAGGCGCAGAATATCATTAGGACCCATTTTAGCATTACAGTTTTTGTTGTTGCTTTTGTTTTGTCTTAGATCAGTAGTACTCGGTTTGCCACAGGTCCTTGGGCTGTTTCATCTCGGGTTCTTGGCTGCCCAAGCAGTGATAGGTATGGGTTCCATCTTGTGGCCTTAAGTCAAATCAGACATTGGTTGATTAATCCCACAAGCTTTGAGCTATCATTGCTTTAGCACATTTTCTAGGCAGGAAAGATTGTAGATCCAAGGTTTTGTGACTGGGTTGGTGTTAGTGTTTTCTATTTGAGTAACCTGAAGAGTACCTTCCAGAACGAAGACACTAGAATGCAGGAGTGAAAGAGCTATGCAGGCATCAGCTCTACCTCCCATGTTCAATGAGTTGTGTGGGTGTTGTTTTCAGCAGCTAGGCCTTGCTGTCGGTTTGTGGAGAGCAACCTATTCTCTTAGCAACAGCCAGGATTGTTTGGGAACTTCTGGGAACCTTAGCCAAAATCTTAATCAGACATAACCCAGTCCCAGTACTAGAAGCTTCTTTGGTGACAGATGATGGCCAATTGGAACTCTGTCTCTCTCGTTATTTGGAGACTTCATTAGAATTGCCTTCATATATTTTAAGAAGTTTCCACTGTACTGGGTTTCCATACTGCTGCTCAAATGCCCCTCAACTCTAGCTGTTTCTCCCTGCCTGCTCTCCCTCAACTCCATGTCTCCAACCTGATTCTGTACCTCCACCCATAAAATATGTTCTATTCCCTCTCCCAGGAAGGTCTATGTGTCTCCTCCAGTCCTTTCTTCTATACCTAACCTCTCTAGGATTCTGCCATTTCAAATGGGCTTCAAAAAAGGAATGAGGCTTAATAGTTAGCCAAGAACATGAAGAGTTTGAATTCATCACTGAGTTTGGATTCATCACTCTGGGCTTGATAGAATCAGATTCTTGCATAAGTGATATACCGAGGAGCTGCTTTCAAAAGAATCCTGTAAAACAACAAAGAGGGAAGCAAGATAAGGAAGAGAGAGCTCAGAAGCCTCCTCTTGTGATCAGTCCCATTCCAGGGCTCCTCCTGTGTCCCTACCCGTTACCGTAGCACACAAGTGGCTACACTACTAGGGTCTAGTTTAAGTGTCTGAAAAAGGGCCACTTTCAGGGGAAGGAGGATTAGAGGCGTCTAAACAAAACTACCTCTATCAACCACAGAAAAACCTACAGAAGAGGTTATTAAAAGGCATTAACATCTGGAAACTCAAGAAAATCAACAGCAATGGCAAACACCAGCAAAGAGGAAGCAGACGAAGAACCAATACCACGTGACACAAAACATCTATTACTGAAGGAACCTACATAAAGTGAGATAAGATGGAACCATCGGGCCTTCTGAAAGTCACAAGCAGGTAAGAGTTACTAAGTCCTGAGAAGGCATCAATAATAACTAAAAAAGTTATTTAGCCAATAAAAACATCCTATGGATGTGTGAAGTTTATATGAGAAAGAGATCTCTTTACATTGGGAAGGTCCTGGGAAAGTTATTTCATGCCTGCCAATGATCTGCCAGTCACTTTGCATATGCACAGAAATTTTCATTCTTCCAAAGGACGTGTGCAAGCACATGAACGGTGGACAGTTGATTTCCCACAGCTCATCAATATCTAAGTCCTAGACCATATCATGACCAAAACAATATTAGGCCCCCTGATTTCTATTATTGTGCCTTGCCTCTTCTGTATAGTTTTGGAAGTGATTATTAGGACTATCACAAAGAAATTCCAAACTTCATCAGAAACGGTACTCTCTGATGCCCTAAAACATTTTATATGAGTTCTGATTATTCAGGGTGTGTGTCTTAACTTCCTTACCAGGTAAACCCATGTGGATCATAGACTCATCTGCTAAAAAAGTATAGAGTATTTACACACACACACACACACACACATACACACACACACGGTTCATGGGTGAACCGGGAAAAAGCAGTCACCACAGAAAACGACTACTAAAACCAGCTCTGCCAAGTGAACATTATATTTATTCCCCATATACTCAACTAACCAATCATTAATAAAACATAAATTCAAAATTCACAGTTCATAGAATGCTCTGATAATAGCTCAGAGGTTCCCCCTCTGCAATCTTCCTTGCAGAAGATGGCCTGGGCACTGACTTTCCCACAAGCTACATGACTTTTTCGGTATGGAGTTTCAGTGACCTATGCCTCACTTTCCTCTTTCATAAATAACATACTTGGCTCTTTGATCTATAGTAAAATTAAGTGGGATCTTCAAGACTGACACAAAGTTAAGGCCATATGTGTTAATTAAGTCTAACTAAACAAAATAAATAACTTACCCAGAGTCAATCAATTAATTGACTCATTTTATTAAGAAGTTATTGAATTAATATAAAATATGAATTTGCGCTGATACAATACAATAATTTAATTACAGCTAATTAATAGACACTAACCAATATGCAAAGATGTTGGAATATCACCACACTTCAGTTTATCTTTCAGCTCACATAGAGAAAAGTTTTATTTCTATTTCTGTTACTCTACTATGTTATCTCAGGCAAGGGATTTGATATGTAAAAGACATGATTCCCTTAAACGTAAGGTCTCAATAATAATAGCCAATATTACCTGTAGAGCTTGCCTAGACATCAAATAGAAGAGTGAATGCTTACATGGCCAGGGCATGGGGGCACTCACTTTTAATCCCAGTACTAAGGAGGCAGAGGCAGGTGGAGCTTTGTGAGTTCAAGGCCAGCCTGGTCTACAGAGTGAGTTTCAGGATAACCAGGACTACATGGAGCAACCCTGTCTCAAAACAAAACAAAACAAAACAAAACAAAAAAACAAACAAAAAAGTATACGCTTAAATCATAAGGCAAATATATTAACTGGTAATAGCTATGGCACCAATATTGCTACTTTTAGTATCTTTCAGAGTTCACATTGCAAATCATTGAGGTAAACTAGATATTTTAATGTGTTCATTGTTTGGAATTGTAAAATTACATGTAGATCTTAAGCGAACATAAGCTCAGAAACTCTGGTTTTATTGATAGCTGTTCTCTTGGCTCATTCATTGATGTTGCAGTCCTTGTGTACTAACACGAAAGGGCTTGAGTAAACACAGTCTTGTCTATCCTAAATGTTGGAGCAAGGTTGAATGTGTTACTAGAACTTAGAACAAGCTAACAAGCTAAGACACAGCTGCGCCCACTTTCACACAAAAAGTCATGTTAGAAGATCACCAAGGCTCTTCCCTCCTGCATTGTATGGATATGTGAATGAATTTGAATTCACATGTAATTGGAGATGGATTTTATTTCGGGCTGCCAATTCACAAAAAAGAAAAAAAATGACATGGAGACTTATCAATTATAAAAGCTCAGCCTTAGGTTAGGCTTGTTCCTAAATACTTCTTTTAACTTAAATTGACCCATATCTTTTAATGTATGTTTTTTATGTGGCTCTGTTACCTTTCCTCTGTATTGCCCATTCTGCTTCCTCTCCATCTAGCTGGTGGCTCAGCTTTCTTCTTCCCAGGGTTCTCTTTCTCTCCCTGAAGTCCTGCCTACACCCCTTGCCTTGCTACTGGCCTTTCAGCTTTTTATTACGCCAATAACTGCAATACATTTAACTCAGTGCACAAATATCTCACAACACATAGCCATTTAAAATCACATTTATTAAAGAGAGAATGCAGAGGTCACCAACAGTAATTCATGTTTAGAGGAAATTGCATCACTTGGGACATTCCTCAACTTAGCTCAGACTGACCAATGAAAGCAGCTTCAGGCCTCAGTGGGGAGTTTATCTACCCTGCACCCAAGCAATAGGATTCACAAGGAGCTGTGCTCTGTATGGTGGTAATAAGACAATTGTAAGTAGGGTAAAGATGAATTTCTGTTAAGACTGTAATGAATTGGAGTAACAGAAATCAGAAATACCAATTTAAAATTTATTTAGGCAAGTTCTTAGTTTAAAGTTTTTGTTAGGTATTTCTCTTAGACGAGCCTCTCTGCTGACACAAATAATTCCAATCAGACCAAATTAAACCAAATTAAAAGATGCCCATGTTTAATGCAATGCTCCTAGGTATCCCAGGGAAAGCATGGAGAGGGGAAGGGAGGAATGGGAAGACCACGGGAAACCCAGAGACCATGCATTCATTCTCTTTGGGGCAATTTAAATAGCCTATGGGAGTGGTTTTGACATTCCCTGTGGAGGGGTTACTGTTTGGTGGGTTTTCTTGACTCTCCCTGGGGAGGGCTCACCATTTGGCAGGTTTTGTTGACCCTCCCTGGGGAGGGGATTCATGCCGGAAGCTGGGATGAAGCTCCCAGAGAAATAATCCAGACTTTTTGTATAAAGGGTTAGGGAGCTGGGGTGATGCTTTCGACCAAACATTCTGAGCTTTTTGGTTAAGGGGGCACCAGCGAGCTGAGGTGAATCCCCTCAACCAAACATTTTAGATTTCTTGGTTAAAGGGAAGGCAGCTCAAATCTGACTGCTTCCTGTGGGCATGGGGTGACATGGGAGAGGAGAGAGCTGGGAGTTGGTGGGCTCACATTCAGCAAGAGGTGTGGCTAGAGCAACATTTGGTTTATTGTCATCCTGGAGACCTCAGGCAGCTGTTTCTTGAGAAAGCAGTTGGCTAGGAGAAAAATATATTGTTATTATTGGCCCCATGAATGGGGCTAGTCATGGAAGACTCATTAACTGCCAGAAAGAATGGGACAGAGAAGTGCCCTTGTACAGGTGAGGCTCCGGTGTATAATTGGGACACAAGAGCACATAAAACCAGATTTTAGTTGATAGGTGTCCTTGATCCAGGAGAGTTGGTACCAACTGTTGCAGGTATTGGCTCTGTCTGGAGAGCACTTTGTAAGTTGGTCTTGGCCCAGACATCCAGAGTAACCTGTAAAATATACTTGAAAATGGATGGGGTTAAAATAGGCTCTGGAGATTGTTAGCTTTTACCGGACCTGATTTTTGATACAGCAGCAGAACTTTTTCCAGGAACCTGTAGGTATCTGTAAAACAATTGGAACTGATTTACATCTAGGTGTCATAGCAAAAGGCTATTGCTTTAGGTTAAAGGGTATGAACATTTTAGAAGACAATTAAAGAGAATTGGAAACTGTGAACCTCTGATGATACACCTGAAATCTGTTAGTCCTGGACTCTAAAGCCTATTAAAGAGGCACACCTGCCTGTATTTTAGCAGGAAACATAACAAATGAAGTAATGAGCTACCAGATTCTTAAGTCATCAAATGCCATTAGACAGATCTAAGGGGGATAAATGAGCAGAAACGAGACCGGACTTTTAGCTACACAGGCAATCCCAAGTCTCTCCTTAGTCCTTGGAGAACACTAGCATAGAAGCAGTGCTTGCTGTTAGCTGCTGAGTACAAGAGGGGAAGATTTGGTCTACCTGTCTTGGCAGGATGAGAAGATCGATTCCCCAGGTTGCACCCAGGAAGCTGAAGAGGTGGAAGGCCGCTTTTTGCTATGTGGGTGGCTTTGCCAAACCCAAAGGCATGCTTCAAGGCAGAAAGTCTTTTGTAACTACGTATCTTTTTAGAGGAGCTATAGGATATTGTGGGAGCTGGTGTGTCTCTGTGTTAGAAGTTCTTTTGTTAAATGCCGTACTCTCAGATCTGTAAAGGCACTTGAGAATTGGGTACTATTATTTGTTAATTATATTTAAACTAGACATAAAAGTTAAATTTAGACATGTACTTTACCCAATTAGTTACATCTTACTAATGGTAGTAAATGTAAGAAGATTAAAAGGAATATTTTAATAAGTCAAAGAATACATGTAGGTACTCTTACCCAAGATGGTGGTGGGGTCAAAATGGGAGTTACCCATGTATTTGTATTTTTCCAGAGCACTTGTAATCTAGAGTTATAAGTTTTACATATCTTAAAACATGCATGCATACACACAGAGACCTAAAGCAAGCATGCTATGAAAACACATCCACATACTCACACAGACATACTGTGGCCACATTATTCTAACAGACGGACAAATAATACACTTTTAGGAACCCGTGTCACCTGACCAACTTAAAAATCCCATAGGAAGGTGGCACAAGCCAGGGAAGCACAGAGGTGGTCCCTTTAAGGCCCAGATTAGCAGACACTGTAAGAGGGAACAGAAACATAAGGACGGAAGAACTATATGGTTTTAGAGTGGAAGGACAGGGGAAAACAGATACGGATCAATTGTAGATAGTCCCAGCATGAGACAAACAGTAAACATCTAGAGAAGTGGGGACAGGAGTGGGGAAGGAAAAGGCAACCCAAGCATTTGAGGATTCAGCTTTGAATCGCAAGAACCCATTTAGAAGTCTATCCAAATTCTGGTACTCAAGTCTGTCCATCAGGACAGAGCTCTTGAGTCGAAAATGGGGAGTCATGAGAAGTGAGTGGCAGATGTCTCTTATCCACGCAATCTTACCTCAGCGAGGCCTGGCTTGCTGCTTGAATTGGGCTTTCAACACGAATGTGACTCCCATGGAAAAGCCTGAAAATCAACAAAGATAAATGCAAATGGGTCCCCAGCCCCAGTGGCATAAAGTAAAAAATGGGGACTCACCAAGACAAAGCTGATCTTAGCCTGGCAGAGAACACGAGAGAAGGGCATTTTACAACACATGGCCCTGGGCCTATGGGAAAAACAGTCCTCCTCCCCACCCCCATCTCCAAATATTAGATATTTCTCTTAGACAAGACTCTCTGCTGATGCAAATAATTCCAATCAGACAAAATTAAACTGAACTAAAAGATGCCCATGTTTAATGCAATGATCCCAGGTGCCCCCAGGAAAGCATGGAGAGGGGAAGAGAGGAAAGGGGAGACCACACAAAACCTGGAGATCTCATGTTCATTCTCTGGGGGGCAGCTTAAACAGCCCTTGGGAGTGGTCTTGACATTCCCTGTGGAGGGGTTACTGTTTGGTGAGCTTTCTTGACCCGCCCTGGGGAGGGGTTTTATGCCAGGAGCTGGGGTGAAGTTCCCAGGCAAACAATTTTATCATGTAATAACTAGAGGCATTCTTCTGTTTAGATATCTGCTTAACCATATTTTAAGTAATTAGCTACGTTAATTGTCAAATAAAAAATCATATAATTTATATTTATAGCATATTGTTTAGGAATGTGGTACATTGTGGAATGTGTAAATGTACCTAATTAACACATGTATTTTTATATAAGATGTTTTGAAGTAAAATCTGTTAAAAATATACTCTTATAGAAATTGTCAGAAATGGATTTCAGTTGGTAGAATAAGATGGTATGTGTCTATAATACCCGGACTTGGAAGATAGCAGGATCAGGAGTTCAAGGTCATCCTGAACTACACAGTGAGTTCCTGGCCAGTCTGGGCTTCAGAGTGAGACCTTGTCTCAAGAAATAATGCTCTCCATTTTTACTAAAAATAGCTTGTACGGAACATAAAAGAGCTCCTGAAGTTGGCATGCCTGTCCAGCATGAGACTGAGTCTGGCTCTCAGCATCCTTCATTCTGCTTTGCCCAATCACACAGTGACATCATCTCTAATATTTGACTAATTTTCAGGGCAAAATAAAAGAGACCAGAGAAAGGCATGAATGTTTTCCCATAAGCTCTTAAATAAATGTTCCTCCAATCCCTTTGGTCCAGTTTTGGATTATTGGGAACCAGGATCACACGAAAGACATATACTTTTCTGCCCTGCCGTATTTCTAAATAGAGGGGAACAAAATGCTTCATTTAATATTACAAATGGTTAAAAAGCTTATAATGTAGACACATAAGATTTATGCATTTATTTATAATGTTCCTTTAAATCTTACCCTTAATGAATGAAAGAGTATATGTCTTCTATGAACAAATACATTTTAAGTGTGAATTGATTCCCAAAGAGACTAGTCAGGGCCAGTGGATGTATACAGAAGGAGCAAACTTACTTACAGAGATGATTAGATGATCAGGGCTGAAAAACAGAGGCTGTCAGCATACATCTGCAGTGGGATTCTGAGAGACTGAACAGGAAAAACAAGCATATGTTCGTGTGTGTGTGTGTGTGTGTGCATGTGTGAGTGTGTGAGTGTGAGTATAAACGTGAAAGTATGTGAGTTAACATGCATATGTGTGTGTGAATGTCTGCATGTGTGAGTGTGTGAAAGCATGTGTACATGTGAATGCATTTGAGTGAACATGTGTATGTGTGACAATGTGTGTGTGAGTGAATTGTGTGCGTGTGTAAGTATGTGCACATGTTGAGGGTCTATGTGTGCATGGTATAAATATGTGTGAGTGCATGTGTGTATATGTGAGTGTATGTATATGTGAGCATATATGTGTGAAAGAGAGCATGTGTATTTGTGTGTGAACAAGGGTGTTTGCATATTTGTGTGTGTGTATGTATGTGCCATAGCAAGTAATAGAGACTTGCTATAGAAAATTTGTTCTGCACCACTCTGTGAAATACAGCACGATGTTGGCGAGCGTAGGTTCTTGAAACAGAAAAACAACACGTTTAGAAGCTGTACTTCCAAGTCTGTGGTTGTGTCCACAAGTGCATGCATTATGACTAAGAGACAGCATCTGGTCCATGTCAATGCTTGCCCAGTAATTTCCACCTCCACCGGGTGCCTGGGGGTGCTGCTAATCTCGATAAGAGGTAATGGAGAGATCTCCTCATTAGCTCAGCCTGGAGAGGCCTCATCTAGTCACCTGAAGTGTCAATAAACCCTGGCCTTTAATGGTATTGGCTTAGTGATAACGCTACTGCACACTTCTGTTTGTCCTTACAAGATGTAACAGTGGCTGATGCCCTTGTTTAGAGACTCATTATAAGAAGGGGACCAGGGCAATTGATGTCTGCTAGAACCAGTTGTGGGTCCCCTATAAGATACTCCAAATATGGTAGGCTCATAAAATTCTCACTTTAGGGAGTCTGGAAGGTGGGCCGGTCACTGGGGGTGCTTGTTCAACAGCATGAGGACCAGAGTTTGAATCCCAGCACCCACATACCAAGCAAGATGAGGCTATCCCTGCCTGTAACCTCAGAGCTGTGAGGTGAGAAAACAGGAGAATTGCTGGGGCTTGTTGGCGGTTAGCCTAGATCCAGACTCACTGGGAAACACGGTCTCAAGAGATAAAAGATAGAAAGTGATAGAACAGAGTATCACATGTCCTCTTTTAACCTCTACACCTGTGCACACGTGCTTGCGCATATACCACAACACACACACACACACTATAGGAATAAAGTATGAAATTTAAACTGGACATTACCAATCAAACACATAATCTCAAGGAAACAGAAAGAACCTAATTAAGAGGAGACAATAAAGATATTAAGCCAAAAGTGCAAGCAGAGTGTGCAGAGGGAAGGAAATCAACAAGGCAACCAGCCGGCCGAACTGCAATTCAGCATGCACTGCTTAATGTGAGCAGCACTGCCTTCAACTTGCTGTGGAGAAAAAGAACTCCCTCTCTGGCCATGTTAAAATCCTGACTGAAAATCTGGTTCTTATTTAGGTCCTACTTTTGTTTAAACTGAATTGCTGAAGTATAATTTACATAGCATAAAAACAACAACCCTATGAGTTTATTTCAAGTCTATATTTGTGCCACCAGCACCAATTAGCTTTTCAACAGTCCCATCATCTACAATCTCCAGCAAGGTTGCTTGCTGTCAATCAACCTCCCAACCTCCAACTACCATGGACTTGCTTTCTCTGCATATAGAGTCACCATTTCTAAGTATTTTCTAAAAAGGAATCAATACACTACACATGTGTATGTTGGGGTTCTTTTGCTTAGCCTAATGACTGGGATTAGAAAATTGTAGACCCAAGCCCATTGGAGCAGTAGGATCTTGTTCAGCCACTGTGTGAAACTTTCTTCATTCTGCTGACAGGTAGGATCTCCATTCATTTACTTAATGATGGCAGTTTTTAATTTTTGTAGTCCTTCATACCCTAATCTAAATAAGCATAACCCCACAAATTGCCTGATGATGATTGTGGTGGTGGTAGAGACAGCAGCCATGAAGAACAGGGAGAGTTTTTTTTTTTCCCCCTAGGTACAAACGTTGAACATTCCCTTTAATTTTCATATCAGCCCTCTGAGGTCAGGATAACTCATTAACATATCGATTGGGATTGGCACAATATTAGATGGGCTATGAACGTGAACTTGACACAAGCTAGAGTCATTAGAGAGGCAGGAGCCTCAGTTGAGGAAATGCCTCCCTGAGATCCAGCTATAAGGCAATTTCTCAATTAGTGGTCATGGCGTTTTGCTGCAGCAAAAGAAGCTCTAACTAAGACAGACTGGCATCTGAACTCCACGTGTTTCTGGATCTGTAACTTTGGAAGAGTCATTTAACCATGAGCACCCAATTTTCTCATGTCTAAAATGCAGATGCTGGGTTTGCCTATCTCACAGGGCAATGAGAAGAGTGATCTGAGTTGACGTGGGTAAAGATCTTGGCATAGCATTGGTACGTGACATTTGCTTCCTCCACATGGATCATCATAATCTTTATTTCACAAGAGGGGAAGATGAACTGTGGCCTGAGAATTCATAATATCTCGACTACCCCACATCTGCTTCCTACAAAAATGGTTTTGTCACATCTCCTTTTTTACTTCCAGATTAAGACATCAAGGTCTGATTATTCTGGTCTCGCATGTTGATAATCACATCTATATAGTTTTTCAAACTTTATCCTTTGCTCAGCTCACCCAGTACAGGTCATCGAGAAATTCAAAATCAAGAATTTTGTTTGTTATTTCTATGTTTTTTTTTATTTCTTTGCTTTCTATTCATTCTATAGAGGGCAGGTTGAAATGGTGGTTGCTTGATCCCTAACCTTATATGATACAGTGGTGATTATGTGGTCTTTGACAGATGACCTAATATTTAGTGGTAGAGGGGTGGTGGTACCAGAGCATTTCCCCATGAAGTTTGCCTCATTCAATCTCAGTGAATGAACCTAGAGAGGCTCCTCTTCTCAAGGAGGGCTCTCTGATGATGACATCACCAAGCAGAGATGATGTGATAGCAGAATACCAGGAAGGTGGGCATAGCGTCTAAAAGGACCAATCACACTAAAACATGGAAGATAAGAAGATTATCTAAGCAGTTTTAGGAAGAGAAGCCAAACAGTGTTGAGAGCAGAGCTGGGAGCAAGCTGGCATTTTAGGACTTAGACAGCCTTCAGCTGGATAAGCTCCTCCCCTTCCTAGCCTGGCTGCTCTGGTTGCCCAGGAGGTGTTGAAAGAGCTTCTGAGCACTTTTCATCATCATTGAAGCTTTTCTTGGACTCACGGGGAATAAGAATGTAAAAGAATGTTTCCAGCCAATGCTGCTGGACTAGCTTTCCTGTAGCCTGAAGGAGATCCTGATCACTTGCTAATTTATCTTTCTCCTTACCAGAGCAGCAATAGTGACTCCTTTTATGTTGTAGATTAGGAAGAAGACACAGAACACTGGCCAGCTGTAAG
>LOEQ01016172.1:0-13811 GCA_001685075.1 Bramus lutescens | reverse complement strand
AATACCATTGGTTAATAAAGAAACTGGCTTGAGCCCATGATATGATAGAATAGAGCTTGGTGGAGAAAACTAAACTGAATTCTGGGAGAATGGAGGTGGAGTCAAAGAGAAGCTATGGAGCTTCTGTCAGAGACAGACATGCTGAAACTTTGCAGGTAAGCCACTGCCATGTGGTGATACACAGATTAATAGAGATGGGTTAAATTAAAATGTAAGAGTTAGCCAGTAAGAAGCTAGAGCTAATGGGCCAAGCAGTGATTTAATTAATACAGCTTCTGTGTGGTAATTTTGGGAGTCTGGGCAGTGAGGAAATGAACAAGCAGCCTCCCTACTACAAAATGGCACTCCAACATGTGCCACCTAAATCCACATAAAATCTGAGAGAGCTTGAAAAGTAATTTTAGGCAAAAAAGAACAAAGTTTGACACAGTTTCTTGGTAGCCACATTTTTTTTCTACTTGGGCTTGTGGTGAACAAGGGCACTGTGGCTACTTTAAGAGGTCTGCAGTAAAAAACTGCATGGCTTCTTTAATAAAAAAATGGTGACTTCCTGGTTCGACAGCACAAATGGTTCTAACTCTTTCTCAGGAGGTCCAGCTATGGAGCATTTAATTTAAATGGCTCTGTGAACACCATGTTACAAACTGCTTAAGCTTAATGGCTCAACCTAGACCCACTGCATACTTGGTACTGGGGTGGTGTGTGTAACTTACAGAGGCATTGAACATGCCTCTACATGCTGTACTGTGCAGAACGAGCAGGCAGGGCCCTGTTGGTTCTATCCACACCCACTTAACATAAAAATTGTTCTGGTCATAAAAGTATTACAGATATTCAATAAGGACAGATTCAGACATAAAAGACCTCTAAATGGGTCACAGTGTGTTTAAAAAATGTATGTATTCTTGTGAAAGAGAATATAAAGAGTATAGAAAGTCATAAAAAGAAGTAAATTGTTTAAAAAAGCTAAGTCTTTAAAGAGACGGAGTAAGACAGTCATAGATTAAAGGAGTAAAGATAAACTAAATATTAAAAAGTAATAGAGTAAAAATATAATAACCACGTAAAGATGGAATATACACAGAGTCTGGATTATGTATATTATTATATCTTCTTCCATCTTTTTACTGTGAAGGAGCTGAGGACAGGGAGAAATTTCATTGTATGAGCTGCTAAGCTAATCCATCATAAATATTTTAAACATTTCTTGACTTCAAAATTTTGGATCTAAGGATGTGTTGCTTTGGAAAAGAGGTTCTTTTGTTTCCACAGAGGATGAAAACTTCTAGAATCCTACCAGACTAATGTGGTTTGACAAACCAAGACCCCCAGAAAGTTCTCTATAAACACCCCCAAGAAATATTTTGTCCAACAAAAAGCAGGAAGCAGTCTGTAGAAGAACTATGCCTATATTCCCAAATAATATTTATAAATGTTTCTTTGCATTTAAATGGGGATATGCTATAGAGATTTGAATTGGTATGGATCTTGCTTTATTGATACAAATTTAAAGTCAATTTTGTTGTACTGTGCATATGTATTTCATATCTTGTTTAAAGTATCGGCTTCCTTTTTGTTTAAACAGAAAATGTGAGGTGATGTGGGAGTCCCCTCTGTGTTCTGTGATTACCAATAATGAATAAAGAAATTGCCTTGGCCTGATGATAGAGCAGAACTTAGGTAGGCAGGGAAGATGGAACTGAATGTGGGGAGAAAGGAGGGTGGGGAGAGATGCCATGGAGCCACAGGAGTCAGACACTGGGAATTTTACCCAGTAAGGCACTGCCATGTCACAATACACAGATTAATAGAAATGTGTTAAATTAAAATGTAAGTTAGCCAATAAGAAGCTAGAGCTAATGGGCCAAGCAGTAATTAAATTAATACAGTTTTGTGTGTTTATTTCAGTTCTGGGAGGCTGGGATGAACTCATACTACAAGATTCTCTCCCAATATGTAAACTTTATCTTCACCTGATTAATTTCCTCTTTATCTGTGCAGAAGTTTTTCAGTATTATAAAGTCACACTTGCCAGTTGTTGGCATTAACTTTTGAATAAATGGAGTCTTATTCAGAAACTCCGTATCCAAACCTATATTATATAGGGAATTTCCCATGTTTTCTTCTAGCAATTTCAGTGTTTCAGGTCACAATTGTGCCTTGATGTACTTAGAATTATTTTTTTCAAAGTAACAGATACAGACCAAATTTCATTATTTTTAATGTGAACCAAGTGTTTCTAGCACCGTTTGTTGAAGAAGCTTTCTGTTTCCCCAGCATATGTTTACTGAAACTTGGTCAAATATTAAATATTTGAAATTGTTTGTATTTATGTCTGAGTGTTTGATTTCCCCCCCATTGGTCTACATGTCTGTTTTTGTGGCAGTAGCATAGTGTTTTTATAACTATGGCTCTGCAATATATCTCAAAATATGGGATAGCAATCACCAGAATTGTTCCTTTTGCTCAGGTTTCTTTTTCCCTTTCTGGTGTCATTTGTAGTTCCATTTGAATATTAGAAGAGCCTTTTACATTTAAATAGTGAGGTAGGTACTTTAATAGAGATTGCATTGAATCTATAAATATCTGTAGATGGAAGTTTCTGTTCCTCCAGGTCCTGCAGTTGTTTAGTCCCAAATAAACGTACAGAGGCTTATATTAATTATAAAGTGTTGGGCCTTTTGTTCAGATTTACTCTAATTAGTTCTTACAATTTAAATTAACCCATAATTCTTCTCTTTGTTTAACCACATGGCTTGATACATTTTTCTCAGTAAGGCATTTCATCTTGCTTCCTCTGCATCTGGCTGGCTACTGCATCTCTGCCTTTCCTCTTTCCAGAATTCTTCTAGTCTGGTCACCCCACCTATAATTCCTTCTGACTACTAACCCATCAGTATTTTATTAAACCAATACAAGTGATAAGTCTTTATAGTGTACAAGAGCATAATTCCACTGCAAGTATTCTTTCGCCAAATTGTCATTTTCACAAAATCAATTCTTGCAATTCATGAGTATAGAAAAATCTTTCCATTTCCTAGTGTCTTTATCTCTATCCTCAGAAGTTTAAGATTTTCAATGGAGAAATCCTTCATTTCCTTGGTTAGGGTTATGCCAGGGTATCTTATTTACTTCAAGATTATTGTAAATGGGACTATGTTTATGATCTTTGTGTTTTTGCTGGTGTATGGAAGAAATATTGATTTGTACAAGTAAAATATGTATTCACCCCACTACTGAATTAATTTACCCTACCTGGAAGTTTTCTGGGAGAATCCTGTGGAACTCTAATATATAAAATCATATCATCTGCAAATAGGGACAGTTTGATTTATTTCTTTATTTATACCCCTTTAATTGTCTTTTCTTGACTTATGATTCCAGGTAGTAATTTGAGAGCAGTATTGAAAAAGAGTAGGGGTAGATTAAAGCCTTATGACATTCTCAAGTTCATTGGAATTGCTTCGTGTTTTTCTCCACATAGGATTATGTTGGCTTTGTGTTTCTCATATATAGATTTTATTATATTGAGGTGTTTCTTTTACCTTCTCTAGGACTTTCACCACAAAGTCATGTTTGATTTTTGTCGAAGGGTTTTGTGAAACTGCTGAGATGATCATTTAATTTCTGTCTTTAAGTGTATTTATATGTATTTTTTGCAGTATTGATTTGAGTATTTTCAATCATCTTCACATTCAGGGATAAATCTAACATACTTAGGTTAAAATAACATTTTTAAAGTATGTCTATATTCTGTTTGCAAGTATTTTCTTGAGCATTTTTGGATCTATGTTCATCAGGGATACTGACTGTTTTCATTCTGTCTTTAACAAATTTTGGTAATTACAGAGGTACTAGTATCAGGAGTTTGGAGAACTTTTGTTTCTATTTTTTTGAAAAGTTTAAGAAGGGTTGACTGTAGATATTTTTTAAAAGTCTAAGAGAATTCAGCTACAAATCCACTGGGACCTGGAATTTTTCTAGTTGGAGGATGTTTTAGTCTCTTTCTGTCTCCTCAGTTGTAATGAGGCTATTTTGATTGTTGATTTTGGTCTTGGTATACCTTTAGAACTTTGACTGAATGTAGAAAACCATCCACTTGTTTTAGGTTTTTCAACTTTGAGTAGTACAGATTTGTCAAATATTTCTTCTTAATATTATGAATTTTTCATTGTATGTGGTAGTGTTCCCTTGTTTATTTCTAATTCTGTTAACACAGAATATTCTCTTTACTTCTTTTGGTTAGTTGGGCCGAAACTCTGTCATGCTTATTTATCTTTCAAAGAACCAGTTCTTATATTTGTTGATTCTTTGTATTCTTTTCTATGATTTATTAAAATTTGCTCAGATCTTTATTATTCCTTGCCATTGACTGGGTTAAGATTTGACTTGTCCTCATTTCTTCAAATTTTGAGGTGCATCATTATATCATTTATTTATATTTTATACTGATTTAAAAAAATGTTGTTACTTAGAGTTCTGTATTCTTTCCCTTATTGGGCTGTTTTTAAAATCCCCAAGAAGTTTCATTGTGTTCAATTTTTGTTTTCTTTTAAGTCCAGGAAATCTTGGATTTTTTGTTTTGTATTGTTTTCTATTTCTTGATCTCTAATTTGACATGTTTGCCATTCACTAAGAAGTTGTTTAACCTATGAGTTTGTGTATTTACTATAGATTTGTTCACTGTCAATTGTGTGTTTTATTGCATTAGAGTCATGTAGGATACATAGATTTGTTTCATTTGTTATGACGTTATAAAGATTTGTTTTATGTCCCAGGATATGATGTATTTTAGAGAAGCTATTGTGTGCTACTATGTAGACCATACTATTTTTGGTGTTTTGGTGGGATATTCTGTGGATATCTGTTAAATCCCACTTGATGTATGATACCAATTAATTCAGATGTTCTTTGTCTATTTTTTTGCCTGAAGAAAATGAGATATTGAAAATGAAGTATCACCTACTATTAATGAATTATATATACCTTAAATCTAGTAATAGATTTTTATGAAATTTGTTGCACTAGAGTTTGGTGCATGTGCATTTAAGATAGTAATGTCTTCTTGGTTAACTGTTTCCTTGATTAAAATGATGCATTTCTATTTATTAGTTATAAGGAAGCAAAAAAGTCAGAAAGGAAATGTTCCAATGAACCAACAGAAGTGTAGCTAAAAGGAAATGCTATCAAATTCTGAGACATGCGGGTAATACTCTCAGGAAGTTACACTAGTACCTGATATGTGCAATGATGGCTCAGTAAAAACTAGGTCTTTCCTTTCAGAGGCATTTTTCCTACTTTAGCTGCAAGAATCCTGGGACAATTTAATGATAACTAGACATACACAAATGTACACACAAACTACACATTCACACAAATATATAATTCAAAAGTATATACACATATACTTACATATTTTAAATATAGAATCACACTGTTTTGAATTTACAAAATATTAAAATTCATTTTGTCTCAGAATGCTTAAAACAGAAGCAACTCTGATTAAATGAATACTATATTTGGCATAACTGAGATTCATTACTTGCTATGTGTGATATATTCAGTTAAAAGACTGTGAATATGACAAACAAATAAAATTTACTCATATCCCAAATACCCTTTGGCATTGGGTGGATAACAATATCCTGATTATATCCTGCAATGTTTTTCATCAAATGTAAGGTATTTGAATAACATTTGAAATATGTCACTATTTTAAAGTTACTCGGGAGTTAAAAACAATGACATCATGCAATTTACAGGCAAATAGATGGAACTAGAAAAAAAATCATGCTGAGTGAAGTAACCCAGACCCATAAAAACAAACATGGTATGTACTCACTTATAGGTGAACATTTCCTGTTAAGAAAAGAATAATCATACTACAATTCACAGACCAAGAAAGACTATGCAACTGGGGGTGGGGGCTCTCAGGAGTGGTGGGAGTGTTGGGGTAGGGTACCTGGATCTCCTCGGGAAGAGGAATTAGGATAGATTCTCTCTGGTAGACTGGGAATGGGTGGAAATGGGAATAAGGGAAATCAGATTGTGGAGGATGGAGGAAGAGAGTACGGGGAAGAGATGAATGAAGTTGGAGGGCATTTGGGGAGGGTGATGTGGAAAACTTGTGCAGTGGAAATTCCACGGTATCTCCATGGTGACCCAAGTGAGGATTCCTAGTAATGGAAGATACACAGCCAGAACTGACTCTCTGCTTTAACCAAGCAAAGCATCCAGTAGTGGGACTGGAACACTAAACCATCCACAAAAGCTTCTCCCTACAATGTGTCCCACCTGTGAGATGTGCTGAGGACAATTTGTGGCACAATTATGGCACAGAACTTGTGGGAGTAGCCAAGACAATATGGCCAAATTTGATGCCCATGCCACAAGAGGCAGGCATGTCCAACACGGCCTGGATATCCAGGAACCAGAAGCTGAATAACCCAGAGAGCTAGGGTTGAACTAAACACCACTAGGGGAAAAAAAAAAGCCAATGAAATGATTCCTGATGATACTCTGCTATAGTCGTAAATTAGTGCCTTGCCCAATCATCATTAGAGAGGCTACCTCTGGCAATTGATAGGAACAGATTCAGAGACCCACAGCCAAACATTAGGTGGAGGCTACCCAGGTCAAAAGTCTTCATTGGGTCCTTTTCCTTAGAACTTGGGGAACCCTCAAGAAGAGAATGAGGAATTGTGGGAGTGTGGACGACACCAGGAGAGAATGGCCTGAGGAATCAACTAACCATGGTGTATTTAGTTTGCTTTCTTAACACGCTGGACCACTTGCCTAGCAGTGTCATTGCTTAGACAGCTGCTTCCGCCTACATCAGTTACTAAACAAGAACATGTCAAACAAACTTGCCCATAGGTAATTTGATGGAGGCAATTTTTCAATTAAGGTCCCCTCTATCCAGATGGCTTTAACTTGTTTTGGGTTGCCAAAAAGCTAACCAACAAACATGCCAATCAAATGATGGTAGCATGAAATAGGATTTGAATCCAGGCAAGTTGGCAGTTCCAAAGCTGTGCTCCAATCCTTCTGTTGCCATTTGGTTTTGCCAATGACTAGAAATGTGTGTGAAGTAATCGCATTAGTCAGTATGACTAAATACCTGAGGGAACAACTTAAAGGGAAAATTATTTATTTTAGTTTACAGTTTCAGACATTTTCATCAATGATGGCAGGAATGATGTGGCAGAGCAGAATACCTCACCCATTGGCAGAGAGAGGAAAGGGAAAGCAGAAGTGTCTCCTTGTCAAATTATTTTATTAATGCCTCCAGATTATCAGTTCTGAACCTTCCTAATGCTGTGACCATTTGATACAAAGGGTCATGTTGTGGTGACTCTCAACCATAAAACTATTTTTATTGTCACTAGAATTTTGCTATGTTATGAACCATAATGTAAGTATCTGTGTTTTCTGATGGTCTTTGGCAACCTCTGTGAAAAGGTTGGTCTACCTCGGAAGGGGTTGCAACTCCCAGGTTGAGAACCACTGCTCCAGACTATCAAATGGTAACACCCACAGTCAGGATGGGGTTTTCTTCCTTAGTTACACACACAGAAGTGTCCTTTGAGAATCTACTAGACCATTCTCAAACAAGCTGACAGCATTATTAGCCGTCAGAAGTCCACCTGAAATCCCAGACATCTGGTCCCCAGGAGGCTTATATCTATCTCACAGCAAGAACTGCATGATTCCAGTTGCAAGGATCCCATAGTCTTAACAATGCCAACGCGATCCCACAGTTCAAGTTCAAGGTCATTTTCCAAAATTCAAGGCAGACTTTAAGCAGTTCTGTTCAAAAAGGGGCAAAGGAGATCATGGTGCTACAAAGTTAGCAGTCTCATTCTAAAAATGATGAATGGGGCCATAGAAAGGGCAGCTATGTGCAAAAGAAAGTCACATAAATATGTACCTTAATGTTGAGCTTAAGACAGATATTGGTGAGGCATGAGTCCTAGGAGTCTGGTACAGCCCTGTCCGTACAGGCTTGCCACTTGTAGCTCACATGCTCATCTCCTCAACTGACTCTCCTCACTACCTGGGTCTTTCTGCAGTGGAGCTTCAAGAATGCCAACATCTCCATCTTCTAGGGGTCTTTATTGTGTCTTCAACTTCTGCTTCTTAGTTTCACAGATCACTTTCACAGGGATGACTGCAGGGGTTGACTCTGTGTCATGTTGCTGGGCCTCTAATCCTTTCTTCAAAATCTAGATGGAGGCCTATACTACCTCTTTTACCTGAAAAGCCAGTATTGCACGGATGTCTCCAGGCCAAGCCATAGCAAAGACCCTTGAAACATAGCTGAAGAAACTTTTCAAGGCTTGGGGAGACGAACATGGACAAACACTTGCCTAAATGACACTGTGTGAACAAGGTTCTCCAGAGTTTTCTTCTCAAAGCAGAGTTTTCACATGAGATAAAACCCTTAACTTTTTGTTTCTGTCATAGGACAGGTTTAGTCAATTCCTGAGATGCCATTAAGACACTGCTCTGATCGCTACACTTGGCTCCTTTTTACTTGATTAAATCATTTTAGCAGTTGTACTTTCCTCCACCCCAACCCTACACATTTCTTTTCCTGGAAAGAAGAAAATTTTCAAAATTTTCTGCCCTGCTTCTTGTAACTCTCATTGTAAACTTGGCAAGAAAGAGAGCAAAACCGTGCAATGGAGGGAGGGTCTTGAAATTTCCTCAGTCGGATTAATTAGCCCCTCACTGTTAGATCAAGGCTTCCACAAATTCTTAGAGCACTGTCACAATGCAGACAGGTGGTTTTAATACAATATAGTATTAATCTTCCTGCCAGCGTCATTTAGTCATCTGCACTTTACTAACCCACTTCTCCAAATATTCATCAGAACAGTTTTGAAAGCTTCCAAACTACCTGGGTTGGTAGTCACAATGGCTCTCTTCCAGATAACAGTTGTCTATGTTATTTAGCTACTTGTTGCTGTAACTAAATAGTTGAGGAACGACCTTGAAGAAAGGAAGAAAAGGGCCTGATTTATGACAGCAGAGATGGCAAGGCAGAACAGAGCAGCTCACTTGAATAATAATTATTACCTTAATTGACCGAGTAGGCATGTTATTATAATTGTAAAGATTTACAAAAACAGTTTATTCTTTTAATTAGAAAACTATTTCCATAAAATAATTAGCTATATTGTTATAGCTTACAAACTTGTTTAAGATAATTTATACATAGGTATTGCAAGCTTTTTTCACATGAAATAATGCAAGTACCACACATGATTTAAATTTAACAGTTTATTTTAGTTACCTTCACATAAATATGTATATAGTGCAGACTGAGAGGCATTTATAATTCTTAAGCTGAAAAAGAAACTTAATCAAATATAGTATAATGATGCCCTTGGAAAATTATAATGAAGTAATAACTGACCTTCACTGTGTATAAAACTGTGACATCTTGAATTCAGTTGCGAATATAAACTACAATTACCAAATCACTTGGTGGTTTAGAAAATCAAACCATATTCTCTCCAGCTATTCTTCTGGCTTGGCATTACCTTCTAAATTTCAAGCTTACCCAGGTCTGCCATGGTGCAGCAACTGCCTACATTTATTGACAAGCAAATATTTTCTGATCTGTTGCTACAAAGAAAGGATCACCCAAACTGAGAGGCCAGATTAAAAATTGAAATCCTGTCAAATGTCCAATTCTCAGCATGACTTGTTATTTCGTATTGTCATTTTTGTACCCACAGAGTTAAGTCTTGTTAATTTTAGCACATTTAAAAGAATTCTAAATCATGGGTTTAAAACTAATGGGGCTGAACAGACATTTATTTATCCTGCAAAGTGGGCCAATAAACAATTTTGTGTTTTCAAATGCCAATTTTGAAGTTTGAAAGTCAAAGAATGTATTGCTAATTTTAAGGAAAATGAGTTACTTCAAGTAGAAATACAAACAAATATACATGTGCTGAGAACATTCCTACAGCATCCATGAGATGCCCTTATTGACTGAAAAAAAAAAAGAACAGAAAACAACTAGCTCTAGGTCTTTAGTTAGCACTTCAAAGGCAGGTTCGTGGGGAGGTTGAGAATAAAATCATTCAATAGTCTGTTTGGCCTGTTTTCCTCAAGTCTTAGACAAAACTCTGCATATAAAATCATTAGCTGCAATTGGGAGTCAAAGACTCTTTTTGATTCACCAGGCACAGTGGCCTCATCTACTTGTTTACTCTTAAATTTCTTATTTTCAGTATTCATTTCAGTCATTAAGCCACTGAGGTTAAAATTAAACACAGTTAACATTGATTCCCTAAAATGGAGTTCTGGGAAAGTTGAGAATTTACTAAGTCAGGCACATTTCAGTCTATGTAAGGAAAGCTTTAATTTACAATCACTGTGAAATCCCATGATACACTAAAATAGGTCATTGTCAAAAGTACCAAACGATTGGGAAGAGATGTGAACATGATGATATTGCTAATTTTAGTCAGTCCCTCTCTGATCGTCCTGTAGCACCTTTCTTCCAAGGAGATCAGGGAGCTGCTTTATATTTAGAAAGAAAAACTGCAAACCACAGTGAAAATTCTCCCAGATTTATATTGATGAGAATAGATGTCTTAGAAGATGAGCTACAGAGCTACAGGGCACAAGGTCAAAGAGAAGAAGCTTGAGCAGTAGGAGTCCACCAGTGAAGGATCTGACAGGCTCTGCATCTCAACCGTTCCCTTGCTGTCCCACATTTTCCCAAATTAACCCTAAGGGAAGCCTACAGGAGCTTCCCAAGGCATATCTCAGGCTTGATTACTCAAGATGTCTTCATTAAGCACCACAACTTGACCGTTTCTATCATTCCACACTATCACTAGGGCTTGGTACATAATTTCCCTAGAGGAAATATAAATATCCAGGCTTGTATGAAGAGTTTTTGTGGCACATGTGGCTTCATGTCTGACGTCAATGGGTGGATGGAAACAGAATACTTTGATATTATTATAGACATCTTCAAAATGTTTAGTGATACCAAAAGATATGAATGGGGAGACTTTTAATAATCTTGAAACAAACACAAATTTTATTGTGGTTTACCCAGTGTTAAAATGTAGAGAAATATGAAAACTGTATTAAAATGCCTATTTAATATCTCTATTACCTCTGGCAAGTTATTTTTTTTAATTTTTTTAAAGTTAATTTAATTAATTTATTTATTTATATTTTTTTCTGGCAAGTTATTTATCATCAGCTTGTGGCTCTTCTCCTGTTCAACATTTCATTTTTCTTAGATCTTTGTGAAGATTATAATGTGGCATTTAGAAATAACTAAATTTATCTGTATGATACAAGAAACATATTTTTCTTTAAATATAACACCACTGGAGGAAAATGTCTATTTGTCCAACATATTGAAAAACTTCATGCTCTTGTTTCAGATTATCAGCCCAACCATAGGAACCATGGCTGTACCTTAGGACTTCCTGTAGGGGGCCATGGCTGTACCATAGGACTTCCTGTAGGGAGCCATGGCTGTATCATAGGACTTCCTGTAGGGGGCCATGGCTATACCATAGGACTTCCTTTAGGGGGCCCTGGCTGTACCATAGGACTTCCTATAGTGTTTGGACACAGATGAGTATTTGTAGGTGTACTTTGACATCTGAAGAGGGGGTAACCTATTTTGCTAGAAATATCATGACTGCTGCAATGGTGATTTTTCTAGCACTGGTTTACAAAGTGTAATGAACAAATAAAGATGCCTAGAATACATGAGACACTGGGGATGATCCCCAGTACTGAGAGAGATTGAGGATGACTGGAAGAAAAAGTAGGAAGAAGAAAGGGAGAAAGGAAGCTTGTTATAGTGGAGTGTCTATCTGTGTCTTCTCATCAATTTGCACAGGCACACAGAAGGAATGCAGTGTTTCACGTGAATACCAAAAGTTATCTAAACCTGTATTGTACTTGGTAAATTCTTATCTCCTCATTTTAAAAATGTTTAGAGGAAGCGATATGATTAAATATTAAGAATCATATTTATAGTTTGATACTATAAAACTCTTACAGTGTTCCCTTTAAGGACTATGTAATTTTCCAAGAGGCAATGGTAAATTCCTTAGTATATTATATGCCCCCATCTCAGACCTTAATAACTAAATGGAAGGCACTTTAATGTGGCTTATGGACCCACACTTGTCTATACCAAACCAGCCAGGAGGCTGACTTTGAGGCAATAGAGCCTTTAGCTCCCAGCATATACAGGGAATCTTGTCTTTAATCCCCAGCAAGCAAAGAGGACCTCATCTTGTGGCTTCTCACTGTAAGTCATAAAGGCATACAGGATGCTTTTTCATATCCTTATCTTAATGATGCTAAAATCAAGAATAGTTTTGAGATGTTTCACAGAATCTATTCCATTCGAAGTATTTAATTTCTTCAAACAGGTATGTGACACTATGGATCTCTAGGTGTCTAGTCACCTTTAAAAATCTTTAATGAGTATTATTTTTAAATGCACACTTTCTGTTAGAAAATTAAATGCTGTTACCAATTAAACCTGATCAAATATGAATCACCAAATTCTCCAGCCTGGAAAAAGACTGAGAGATGAGACATTCTTAAGGAATCTTGATATTTGGATCACCAAACCCTATGAAAAAGATAAATACAGCCCATTTTCAAAAACTTAGTCTCTGTTTTTGTTTGTTTGTTTGTTTGCTTGCTTTTCCAAGATTCTGTCTAAGTACTAGTGGAGTTAGTATCTAAAATAAATAATCTAATCCTGTAGTCGGTGTTACAATATCCATTCAAACTTTACTAATTGACATAAAAATGTGTGTGTTGATGTTATAAGGTAACAATACAATACATATGTCCAATATGTGAGCTCAGCCTTTCTACCTTGTTTACCCCTCCTCCCCCTCCTTTCAAGATAGTTCCTCTGTGTATCTTTGGCTGTACTGGAACTCTGTAGACCAGGATGGCCTCAAACTTACAGAGATCTGCCTGCCTCTGTCTTCCAAGTGCAGAGATTGTCTTTTTATGTCCCCCTCAATCTGATTCAGTTTACTTGACAGAATTCCCACAGTAAAAAAATATTTTATCCATAAATAATCATTGTAGAGGCTAGAGAGATGGCTCAGTAGTAAAGAGCACTGGATATTCTTCCAGAGAACCCAAATTCAACTCCCAAGACCCACATGGCAGCTCACACCTGCCTGTAACTCCAGTTCCAGGAAATCAGACACCCTCACACAGAAATACATGCAGGCAAAACACCAATGCAAATAAAATGAAAATAACTAAATCACTTAAAAAATTGTGCTCCTTAAAAGAATGCATTGTATGCACACGTTATATCATATTTTCTTTATCCATTCATTGTATGCACACGTATATTACATTTTTCTTATCCATTCAGTGATGGATAACAACTAATTACTATGTGTGCAAGACTATGTTACAGTTGGAATAATTGTTATAGTCCTATTTTGTGCATTAAGATTGTTTTAAGGAATTAATTTAATGCTTATGGGTTAGCCTTGTACATTTGATATTAATTTATGTCATTAACAAATCTATTTAGCAAAAAGAAAATCTGACCAAGTAATCAGATTTAAGGCCTCATCTATTTTGTCTTCCTCTTTTCCCCATCTTCACTTATTTTCTGATATCTAAGGACTTCTCAAGACAAAATGAACCTTTTGCATTCTCTGAAGGCCACTGACAGTCTGGCTGAGCTCCAGGGTGCAGAGTCAGCACAGGGAGACACTGCACTTTCCTTCATTGATTGGAAAGTGACACTGCTTTGCTTGGTTCACAGA
>LOEQ01016170.1:0-13814 GCA_001685075.1 Bramus lutescens | reverse complement strand
AGAGAGGCTGCAGGGAGTGGGCGTGGCTTGTCTCTTAAAGAGACAGCATTACAGCAAATATCTCCATGAATACTGCAGAGAGAAAGAACAATGATTGCAGAGAACAGAATTTACTTTACTTGAGGATCAGTTCCAAGAGGGTAGATAGTCAGAGAGGAGAAACTGGGGGGAGTGGGAGGAAGATCATATGAAATCCTGTAGGTCACTTAGTTATATGAAGAGTCATTGAACTTTTACAGAGTATATGATATGGGATTATATTAAAATGCTTATAATAGCTGTCATATATGAATAGGCTATGGAGATAAATAACATGTTATAGAGTTAATACACATTAATAATTCTCTTTGCATCTTTCGATCCAATAACCCCTTTCTTTACCAGACTTTGATTGTATTTATTTATATAGACTCTGTATGTACTTTCTGCATGCAGGGGTGACATAACCAGTATTTAGCAGCCGTATTATAGAGTTTCCAACTGGAAGCTGGCCTTTAGCTTGATATGTAGAAAAGATACATTTATTATTTTAGTGATTTTTATTGAGCTCTACATTTTTCTCTGCTCCCCTTACTGCCCCCCATTTCAACTCTCCCCCAAGGTCCCATGTTCCCAATTTGCTCAGGAGATCTTTTCTTTTTCTACTTCCCATGTATATTAGATCTATGTATGACTCTCTTAGGGTCCTCATTATTATCTAGCTTCTCTGGGATTGTGATTTGTGGGCTGATTTTCTTTGCTTTATGTTTAAAAACCACTTATTAGTGAGTTCATGTGATAATTGCCTTTCGGATCTACAGATTTTTTGGAATAAAATTTTGATTTTTTTTAAAGTGTGTGAACCTTCAATATGAAAGAGTGATATACGATATTTTTTTCTTTCCTTTTTTCCTTCCTTCCTTCCTTTTTTATCAAAAGCAGCAAGATACATTTTATTTTAGAGTAAAGTATAGTACAGATTGACAGTGAACCATATGACTTAGAATACTCAAGGGCTAACATTTGTCATTTTCTGAAAAAAGAAGGAGGAACGTTTGGTTTGCCTTGGGAGCTGGCGTACAGTGATAAAAAGTAGAGCTTGTTGAAAATACTAGCTATAGGGTATGTAAGAAGGTCTTAAGGGGACAAAGAATGCTTCACCTTGCCAGACAGGAGTCAACAAGTAAACATTTTTGGATGCTTATTCTTCAGTGGACCCGCATAATTTTATATGCTATTTTTATTTATTCTTTCTGCTTTGTAGGTCTCATTTTACCTGCCAGCAAAGTATCAGGTACCTTTTATTTATAGTTGTATATTCAGAGTCTCTTATTATAGTCTCTGCCTTTCATACATGCATAATTCTATCAATTAAATCTAATCAAATATTAGAACCAAACACACCACATTGGATGATAGGACTGGGTATATAAAATGTGGTGCAAAGACAAAGAAGGGCTTTTTGGCTTGAATCAGGTAAGGAATTTACTTCTCTAAAGTATCAGTAGTTTGTCCGAGCTTTGATGATCAATAAGTGATTTGAAATACTACATTTTTGAGAGTTAGATAGATCTTCATTCTATCAAGCTGAAGTAAACTTCACTGTCTTGTCACCATAGTTTTTATCTTTTTGTTCTGGAAGCACAAATTGTCCCCTAAAAATGATACTGCTCAAGTTTAGATCATGTGTCCCCAGAGGTCTGTATGTTGGAGGCCTGGTTTCTAGTTCATCACAGTTGGGAAATATTTAATGGCTGAGAGATTGAAGTCTGCCCAGAGGGATAGTACACTGAAGGCATGACCTTGGGGGATTGCTGGACCATAGGCCATTTTTCCCATCCTTTCATCCTCTGTCCTGAGCTAAAAAATGTGATCATTTCATCTTCCATGATACACAGCTTTCCTGCAGCATGCAAAGCAACAGGACCAACTGATCATAGCCTCAAACCTTCAGCTCTCTAGTCAAAATAAACATTTCTTTTTATAAATTATTTACCTAAAGTATGTGTGGCAATAGAAAGTTAACACAAGCATCAAGCCTAAAAAGAAACCTGCTAGGAGAGCAGAGGGCATTGCTGAGGTAGAGGAAGGAAGGACAGATACAGAACCCCAAGCATGTTTGAAAAATCATGTCATAAATTTTTGAGCTGTTACTCTTGACATTTTCTTTGGATCCCAGATAAACCCAAGCAAATCCTTGACCACTGCTAGCTCGATGCATGTTAGAACTGTTGAGTAATGTTGCTTTTGAATCTATCCTATCTCCCCTTTACCATTTCAGGAGTGAGTATCTACCACTACTGAATTTTTGTGGAATTGAAGATATTATCTTTTAAAAAAATGTACATCTTTTATTTTATGAGATTACAATAGAACGCTATCATTTTCTTTTCTATTTGTTCCCTCCAATCTTTTTCATGTGCCCTCTTGATCTCTTTCTATTTCTTTACCTCTTTTCCTTTATTATAGATAATGTATCATACATAAGTATGATATACATACATATATATAACATATGTATTTTAGTGTGTGTGTATTAACAGGGAGTTTGCTGTGAGATTGTGTCTTCTAGAAATATCAGGAGCTACACCCTTGAAGTCTCAGCAATATGACTCCAAAAATATTACATGAACAAGAATAAAATCAATAGACATGTTGACATGGAAGAGGGAAAACTCAGGGGGTGTGAACCCTAGAAGCAACTAAGGAATCCTGAGAATCATGGTTTTCCCCAGGGAAGATCTCAGTAATTGACTATCTAACACCAAAATGTGTTGTAGCTAATTTGCCTCACTTCTTTGCTCACATCCTTTGGGATCTTGACTTCTTTTTAGCTTTTTAGACTTGAGCAATGGGCATAGAACAGAGTCAGAGATGGACAGAAAAAGACAGACAAACAGAAACAGAAAGGTAGAGCGAGAAAGCTGTTACACTCCTTCGCTGCATTTCCAATCTTCCTACGAAAGTGGCGAGAGTCTTCTCTGCACACCTCTGAAGAAGTGACACTTACTGCAGTCCTTCAATAATGCAAACTATTGTTACAAAGAGCTATGTTGATTGCACTGTGCATTCTTCTACGGAGCAGCTGTGTCAACTGCGCCATTTCAGTCTATTCAAAGGCAGACCAAAGAACCTGAGGCATACATTCAAAGGACAGAGGTTGCAGGGAACCAGCTTTATGCTGTATGTTATAGATACTGCTTGCTTTCCTTACATTGAATCACAGAGATTGAAAGTGAGCATGAACAGGATAGACTTGAATGGGATGAGGGTATAAATTGGTTCCAAATGACCTGAGTGTTTTAAGCCTAATTTTATGTTAGTTTATGTTCTTTAATACAGACAGAGGAATCTGCCCTTCTTTTAAGCGAAGAAGCTACTCAGAAAAGTAAATATTGACAACTGCATCATAATGCACAAAATTTACCTGATATCCTCATCACACGCATCCCTTTATTCTTAGAGCAACCAAATGGGCAATAAATATTTTATTATATTGTTTGATATTTGGTTAGCTTTGAGTTAGTTGTTTTAACATCTCATTTAAAAATTTTAAATTCTTTTTCACTTTTTTTTTAATGGAATTTCTCTGGCTCTCCTGAAACTTGCTCAGTAGACTAGGCTGCCCTCAAACTCAGAAATCTGCCTGTCCCTGCCTCCCGAGTGCTAGGATTAAAGTCTTGGGTCACCACCACCACCAGGTTAAAATTTAATTTCTTTTCTTTTCAAAAAATTGTAGGAATCATTTGATAATGTAACCTTTATGCATTAGGGTTGTCTAAACTGTTCCATCATAAAGAATAATTATCATTTTCTTGAATTGAAGTGTGTAATTGTGAAACATGACACTCTGCTTTGTAAAGTGTGTTAAACACCAGACAAAGGGAATTTGACAATGCTCATTATATTGACTTGCATCAATTGCATTTAGTAAGGAGTTATTTAAAGTTATTGTCACACAAATGCAACATGCCGTTGGAGTAGTGATAACTGTTTTGCTTACAATATTATTTGTCATTAGTTTGAAGTGGTTTTTATTGTGATAGGGTTCAAATATACAGCTCACACATACAATTCCATAATTCGTTAGCTGTTAGTGTTTTCACAGATGGAGTCATATATGTGTTCAGGGTGGGAGCATTTTCATCTGTATCTACAAAGGATTCTATAGTGTGAACTTTCTAGCAGCCATTCCTTGACTATTGCCTGTCCCTGTCCTTCAGTAGCGATCCGGAACCTACCTTCTGCTTCAGTTGTTTTGTTCCTTGTGATATCACATACCCATGGGCTCAAGCAAAAATGTGCTTTGTGACTGTGTTCTTTCATTTTAGTATGCTTTCAACATTCACTCAGGCTATTATATAAATCAACAATTTTCTATGTATCACTAAACTATATGCCACTATGTGGGTGTACCAAATTTCATGTATTTAGTTATTCTCATTTTTAAGCTATTATGAGAAATGCCTTTACAAACTTTAGTTAAATTTGTATTTTCAAGGATTCAGAGTTCCATAGCCAAACATTAGGCAGAACTATGGGAGTCCTGTATGGGAGGGGAGGATGGAGCAGAGGAACCAGAGAGGTCAGGATCTCCTGGAGTACAAGACCCATGAATCAGTTACCTGGGATTCATGGGGCTTACTGAGATCATGGATCCTTTAGGGGTCTGGCCTAGGTCCTTTGCATATACATATACATTTTGCATATTACAAAATGATAGACTGGATGGATGAAAGAGTGATTGAAACTAATGAATTCATGCAGATAGGACCTGCTTTTGTTTTTCTTTTCAGGGCAGATGGAAGAATGGTGGACCTAGGAGATAAGGGAGGGGGGCAAGAGACTGGAATGGGGCTTAGAAGGAGGGGAAACTGAGGTCAGGATGTAATATATGAGAGAAGAATTAAAAAGTCCTACAATTAAGACATTAAAAAGCAATATAATGTTTTTGAAAATTTCATACACATATACAGTGCATTCTGAGATCTGAGATCCTGCACTCTTCTAGTCTTTATCTCAACCCTGCTAACTTCCCTTCATCCCTTCAATTCTCTTTCAAAAAAGAGAGGTTTGCTTAGTTTAACCAGGATCATCTTTGTTAACCTTAGCTTGAAGCTGTCCATTGGAGCCTAGCAGTCTTCTCAGTGGGTACCCAACTGAAAACCATACCGCCTTCCCTCAAAATCAATCAGTAGCCAACAGCTCAGCTGGAAGGGGCAGAGCCCTATAAACTCATTCCTTATCCATGATGGTTGATACACCCAACCTTGTGTAGGTCTGTTGCAGGTAACTGTAGTTTCTGAGAAGACATGCTTATATTTTTTTGTGCCATGTCCAGAGAATAATACTGTACAGCCCTCATCCGTGTTATTCAGATCCTAAATCCTTTCCACCACCTCCTGTGAGATGAAACACGAGACTTAGAGGGGATAATTTAAATGTTCCTTTTGGAGCTGAGCACTCAACCCCCACTTAGCCCCAGTATCTTGTGTAACCATGCATCTGTGCATTCATCATTACCCATTGCAAAGGGATGCTTCTTTGATTGAATCTCAGAATAGCAGTTATGATTATAAATCTAAATATTTGGAAGGCATTTTGGCACTCTGACAATTTACCCAAACACTAAGAAGTTCCTCTCTTAGAGCCTAAGACTGGATTAGCTAGGGATTTTTGACTGAGTTTTATGATACAAGATATGATTCCCTCTTCTGGAGTGGGTCTCAGATCCAAACAGAAATTTAAGCTTTTATGAAATTTTACACATCAAGTATTTGTGGACATGATATTTGTCTTTTGAGTATATACTAGAGGTATAATTGTTATATCACATGGAAATATTTTCTGATACTAATAATGCTAAACATCATTTTACGTGTTTATTAGCTTCCATTGCAATATGATCCTTCCTATTATTATTTTGAGATTTCTTTTCATCTGTAATCATGGGTACCATACATTAAAATGTATAATATGTACGAACTAGATTTAGTGTTTTTACATATGTGTGCCTATGTGGGTGTATGGAGTACATCAGGACATCTATATAAGTTATCTCTTGAGAGTATATTTCTTTATTTTAGTGGATTTCCCTCAATGAGACTGCTGATGAAATCATGAGGTCAAGGTCAGTTGTCCTACAATGCCAATGGGAGGCATACGAGTTCAACAAGATTGCATACACAAGTAAAACCAACAAAACCTACATCTGAATATTATACATTGCACACTAGGGTAAATAGTTTCAAAGTTTTAAATTAAAAGGATAAGCAGAGACTCAAAGAGTCATGTGGTTTTAGAATGATAAAAAAAGGGTTCTCGACGTTAGAGGAGGGAGATGGCTTAGTGGGCAAAGATGCTTGCCACCTAGCCTATAAAGGAGGTTGATACCCAAAACCCATATGATGGAAGGACAGAACCATTTACACAGGTTGACCTCCAACTTCCTCTTGCACACCATGGCATAAGAGTATCCGCAGACACGTAAATAAATAAGCGAGCAAATAAACATCAGAGGAGTAGAAATGATAACTGCTGTAAAAGGGCTCCTAAATGAACTTGCATTATTTTATGTTATTGAACTAAATCACAAAATTATAAAGTGGATGGATGAAAGAGTGATTGAAACTAATGAATTCATGAAGATTAGACATGCTATTTTTCAGTGTGTTTGATTTCAGCTAGTTTTTGGAGAGTGGTAGAATTGTATTTATTTTTAATTAAGGGTACTTCTAAAGATTCTCTCTTGGTTTCTCTCAATCCGAATCCATGAGCTAGCTCAGGCTCTTTACAACAAATATATTTTCCTAGTATACACAATAGTTAAAGTTTTAATTGTAGCATTTGAGCAGATATGCTAGTTAAACTGTAAACAAAGCATTAATTTTGTCTTTCATCCATTTAATTTAAATCTTAAAAATATTCATTGTAGTGTAAAATACAAAAGGATAGTCATATATTAGTGTTTTTTGCCTCCTTAGTGTTATGGGATATGCAACTCTGCCACATTCTATCAGTTGATCTCATTGTGAGTTGATAGAAAGAAATGAAAAAGAAGAAAATTTTAATATAGATAGTGAATCTGTAATGACTCTATTAAATCCTTCTAACTGATGTGATTTGTGCTGTGGACCAGCTGTAAGAGATTTTACTTGTCTCCTTCACTGATGCCTTGCAAAAAGATTCTTTTTTTTGTTGTTGTTTCCTTTTTGTAGTTGGGATGAAACATTCTGATTAAAAATAAAAACAGCTTATGGAATGAAAGGTGTTATTTGGATTACACTTCTAGATCACAATTTATCATTGAGAGAACAGCAGGAATTCCAGGGAGGAACCTGGCTTGCTGGTTTGCTCTGTGTCTTGCTCACAGGGTTATGCTTAGCTAGATTTTTTTATATGTCCTAGAAGCAGAAGCCCGAGGATGGTACTCCCCGCTGTGGGCTGGTGCTCCCCAATGTGGGCTGCATCCACCTAAATCATCCTACTGTGGGCTTGTGCTCCCCTATGCGGGCTGGATCCACCTAAATCATTCAATAATCAAGACATTCCCTCACAGATCAATATGATTTAGGCAATTCTTCAATTGAGGCTTTTTAAATTGACAGTTGTGCTTACCAGGACAGAGACCAAACTATAGCCAGTCTCAAAGCTTATTGATAAGTATAACAATCTATATTTGATTCTCTCAAAGTAAAAAAAAACAACAAAAAACAAAAACAAAACCTAAGTAACCTCATAACCAAGTTCCAATCGAGCGCTTGTTTCATTCCTTTACTTTGGAAGCTGTTCTTGGTGGGAGGCAAGAACCATTTGCGTGATTTGGTGCATGGGCTAAGGCCTACCTAGGCTTGCTTGATACATCATTTTTTAAGACTCATTTCAAGTGAAATACAATCTCTGAATGATGTCTTCTTTTACATGGTAATAATATCCACACTGGATTCATTTTTACCCATGGTAACGGACACTCTCGGATTTTATGGGGCTTGTTATTGCTGGATGATTTTCTCAGAAGGTCACTCAAGTTTTGGTGCATCCTATGCAGTGTCATCGGTGGCTTTTGCTCTGGGGAAGTCTTAAACTGAGGCTTTGTGCAGTCCTTCCGCAATGGTATTCTAGGACCAAGTTCACCTTCATGGCACAATGCACTTATGTGTAATAGCTATCTTTCATCCCGTGCATGGGAGTGGTAGTTTGTAACATTGGAAATCTGAGAGGATACCTAATCAAACCTCCGACTATTTTGCCTAATTTTCTTATGGAATCCAGGTGAAAGTGGATCCCAAAAGTCAATGTCATCATGTCTTCCAAAATCAAGAGTAAGTACATCTTTTATAAAGGCAATACTGAAAACAGATCTCCAAAAGCAATAACAGATATGAAAAAGACCACTCCTTCCTAAAAGACTGAGTGTAATGCTTGCTTTACGGTATTGTCCAGAGAATGCAATTCTTGTAAGATCTCTACTCCCAAAGTGAATAATTCTGATAAGCAGATTTTAAAAGAAAATGGTGGAGCTAGTTCATCTTCAAGCTGACCTGGTGGATTTGAGCTTCGAAAAAGAAGCAGAGTAAACTGTCTCTTTGTTTGCACACACAGTTATGGGGACTTCTAGGGCCTGTACTGTGCCCTTGCCCTCTTTGCTCTCTATTAAAAGAGAACAAACATCACATCGTTACCAAAGCAGATGCCAAGGGGATTTAGAGAAGCATGTGGAAGCTGACAGTGACATTTGTAAGCAGGAAAAAAAAACCTGTCATACTCATTGTTATTAAACAACAATGTCTAGAAATTGCTGAGGGCCACCTTACCGTAGGTCAACATTAGCTGTTGGCATATTGTTGCTATCAACTTTGGGAAATTTTTTCTCATACTAGTGAGAGAGAAAAACACAAAAAAGATACACATTTTCCCACATGCTTTCACATTATTTGACAAGTCATAGTAAAATGCATCTGACAGAAAAATAATCTCAACCCTAGCAACTGTTGCTTGCATACCGTTGTATAATGCATAGCTAAGAGTTAGCTTAAGATATCCCCACTTAAATAAAAAATAGTAGTATTTTTTTTCCCCTAGACCCTATGCCCAGTACAGCTATGGGTCTTGATAGTGGTCCCAGGTAGGGGTTTTATTTTGGGAAGTGGGCTTTAAGTCCAGGTTGAAAACGGTCAGTTCCTCTAACAACATTCATGCTCTTATTGCACCGGTGGGTGGATCTTTCCTGGTCAGTCATTGTTGTAGCTGCAATGGTGGGTAACAGTGATGTTAAATTAAATTTTCTCCTCTGGTGACAGGTACAGCACCAGCCATCACTGTGAAAGTGCCATGCCTTTGAAAGAAATCATGAAACTATACCTTGTAAAGGGGAGACTTAATTGCCTCTGGGTTCTCCACCTACTCAGAAGCCATGAGCTTTTTTTTTCACTAAGGAGTCAAAGGTTTCCTTCACTTTATAATCTATTCTTTATGTTTTCTCCCCATTTTAAGATTCTGGTCCATTGTTTCATTTTACTTTCTTGTTAAATTTTCCCTCACTTTGTGTTCTTCTTTTTCTGACCTCCTGCAGGCTGACATGTTTGATCTTGTCTCACTCATCCTAAGCCTTCAGATTTCTGCCCAATAAACCTGCTTCCTGTGTTTGTTTGTTAGCCTAACTGACATTTCAGGAATTCCAACAATGGATGATTCAAATTTAAATTGTATTATGACTCATTGATTGACTTGTGCATTTATTCATATAATTGTTTTCTCTTCCTTTGGCTATTACTCATTATTTTAAAGGCTCTATGACTTACAAACTAATGTTTCTGTAGCTAGTTTTTAAAGTGCTTAAAAATTTAATTACTATTATATCAATGGAATAAAAATATAGACACAAGCGTAAATCCACAAATCTATGGCAACTGCAAAGGATACTGTCATTTGCAAAAAGGCAGTCTAAAGAATGGGAAAGAGTTTTTATCAGCTACACATCTAGTAGATGTCTAATGACCAAAATATATATAAAGAACTCAAGAAACTAGACATAAAAAATAAAAACAGAAAACAAATAATCAGGCCAAAAAAATGGAATACTGTTGTTGGATATTTGACCACACTATAAACCCGATTTTGTATTTGGTTTAATTAAATAAAATCAATGTTTGATCAGGAGATGGAGCCAGCAACTAGTTGACAAAAAGTAATCAGAGAGAATCCCAGGCATCTGGAAGAGGGTTAGAGAGATGCATAGGAAGGAACTAGTGTGGAGAGACTTAGAAGCTTAGCAGAGCAGAAGGAAACTCTGTTTTGGAGACACTAGTGAAGAGGGAAAGTCAGATCAACTTCTCTGTGATAGCAGATTTTCACTCCAACCTCTGACTCCCAAGTCTTATTGATAAATAGAACGATAAAATGTTGTTGAACTACGTTGGGTGGTAGCTGCATAAGGCAGCTCCAGTGGGATTTAAAAGTCCTCCCCGACCTCTGCCTGAGAAGTGAGCCAGCAATTAATGCCTGAAACAGCAGTAGATTCACATACAACTGCTGTGCCCATGAAAACAAAAAACAAGAGGATACAGATCTAAGCAGAATTCTCAAGAGAGGATTCTCAAATGGCCGAGAAACACTTAAAGAAATGTTCAACTTCCTTAGCCATCAGGGAAATGCAAACAAAAACTACTTTGACATTTCATCTTACACCTGTCAGAATGGTTAAGGTCAATAACACAATCTTATGCTGGCAAATTTGTGTAGCAAAGGGAACATTCTTTCATTGCTGGTAGGAGTGCAAACTTTTATAGCCACTACAAAAATCAGTAAGGTGGTTCCTTAGAAAGATAGGTATCCATCTACCTTAAGGTCCAGCTATCCCATATTGGGTATATACCCAAAGGACGTGTTATCCTACCACAGGATCACTTGATCTACCTTTTTCATTGCTACACTATTCATATTAGCCCGAAACTGGGAACAACTTAGATATCCTCAACAGAATAATAGATAAAGAAAATGTGGTCCATTTACACAATGGAGTATTACTCAACTGTTTAAAAAAAAAGAACTTCACGAAATTTTCAGGCAAATTGATGGAACTAGGAAAAATAACCCTGAGTGAGGTAACAGAGATCCAGAAAGATAAATACTGTGTGTAGTATTTGCTTACAGCTTATATTGAATATTAGTCATTAAATATACCACAGCAAAACTATGGGAAAATGGTCTGTATTCTGTCAATTACATTTTAAATAAACGCTGATTGGCCAGTAGCCAGGCAGGAGGTATAGGTGGGACAACCAGACAGAAAGTGGAGGCGGGTCAATGAGAACAGGAGAATTATGGGAAGCAGGAAGCCCATTCCTCTGCAGTTCTGACCCAATCACAGAAGAAGCAAGATTTGACTGCCTCGCTGAATAAGGTACTGAGCCACATGGCTAACACAGATAAGAATAATGGGCTAATAATGGGCTATGTAAATTGTAAAAGTTAATAAGAAGCCTGAGCTAATGGGCCAANTGAGCCACATGGCTAACACAGATAAGAATAATGGGCTAATAATGGGCTATGTAAATTGTAAAAGTTAATAAGAAGCCTGAGCTAATGGGCCAACCAGTTTATAGTTAATGTAGACCTCTGTGTGATTTCTGTGGCACTTAATGACTGCAGGAACTGGGCAGTACAGAAAACTTCAGTCACACAAGTTGTTCTTGGAGTTTGAGAAATGAGTGACCTGGCTTCTCTTACCTAGTCAGAATTATATCTCAATGACTTTGAAGATAATATGCAGAAAAGGCAGGGCAGAAGAAACATTTTCTCCATTGATAGCCAAGTAATCAGTGATCAAAGTACTGAAAAGTTACTAAAGGAAGAAGTCAATCCAATGGGAAAAAAGAAGTTAGGAGAATTCATGGATAAAAATGGTCTTGAGATCTGGGTATGGTTTGGGGAACTCCAAAGTTTTTGACTTCTGTAACTGGGGTAGAATTGCTTGTCTATCCAGTCTTGCTAATTACTAATTGTCAGCTTAAATCCCAATTAAGTTCAGCTGTGCTTTGGGTTACTAATTGTTCCCCTTCCATGTTTGTTTATTCAATGATTTGGGCAGTGTTTCACTATTGGAAATAGATGTCATTTTACATTTTCAGTACACTACTACACATAGAGTATCTTTACATTAAAGAAAAATGTTTTCACATTACATGGTTTCTGGAAAGATGATAACTTTTCCAATCATACCTTGAAATTCTAGACAAAGTCTATATTGATTCTTTTCTTTTTCACAAAACCTTATGAAGTCTAGATGTAGAGCACAATGAATTTCTTAGAGAAAGTATAACAGACTGAATTATTTCTTTTATTAATGAACACAAACACTCTAGGATTTTGACCCCAAAGATAAAAGTAGAGTTTTGTTGTTTTAGATGTAGTTTTTACACAAAGTATCTTTATCTTCAAGTAAGTTTAAAGAAATATACTGAACCCTTGAGGACCAATGGTCACATTTGTGTGTGTGTGGGGAGGGTAGTGTGAAGGCTATGAGAATATATAATATTCACTCTCAGTAAATTTCAAATGTGTGGGGAATAATTGGTAACTATGCCCCTTATATTATAAATTAGATTCTTAGAAACAGCTCATGTGTCCTAAATGGAACTTACTGTTCTTCAAGCTGCATCTCTTGTCTTCTCTCTAATTCTGACAACCAACATTTTATACTTGCCTTCTCAGAATTATATGAGTTTCGACTTTTTATTTAAGTGGTTGGGCTCATACAGTATTTCCTTTTTCTGTTCTTGGCTCAGTTCATGTAGCACAGTGTCTTCCAGGTTCATTCATCTTGTCATCAATGACAGGAACTCCTTATTTTAAGTGATGAATAATAATTTAGCTAGTGATTATGACATGATATCATATACCTATTCCACATATGTGTACATCTACCACAAATTGTTCTATAATTGAAATATTCACTAAATAAGGCTGGTGAAAATTTTCCAAATTTCTTCGCAATGAATGTTTTCTATAGAGGAACAATAGTCCTGGTTAGTTACTAAAGTCCCGAACCATAGCTCTAACTGTACCAGACTACGTTTAATGAGAAAAAATCTCTAAACAATTCTCTCCAGTGCTGAGATCCACTGACCTGAACGCCCTTTCTAACATGGAAAGGAGGTCATATGAAGGGAAGGATGTATCTGTCAGTGGGAAAGGAAAACTATTTTTGGAAAACTCTAGTTTTCAGCTACTACACTTGACTTGGGCAGAAAAATCATTCCCACTTCCCTGCAGTCTTATACCATCAGGGTTTGCTTTTTGAGACATTAGAAATAATCATACAGTCCTTTTTAATAACAAGATTCAAGCAAAAAAATGAGAAAATGGAAGAAAGCTTTTTTCCGCAGCAGTGACTATTTTGTTGGCAGATTAAAAATTTAGACTGAAGTGCCCAATATTGCTGGGAGAAAACTCTTCAACTTCAGGCTCAATGTAAGTATTTTTCCTTATAATGGAGCTATGTCAATTTAGTAAATGACACTGCTGTTTAAAATGTCATTCCATAACACTTTTTAATTAAAGTGGCAATGCACTACCAATCGGTTCCCATTAGTGAACTTTTAACCATTAGAATCTGGGCTGTATGATATATAGTTTAGTCCTCTCCCCCTAGAAACTCCCAGAGTTTCCCAGAGACTCCTTGGAGAATTGAAGGCAGAGCTCAAAATCCAGTGCTTGAAAAATGGTGTCTCGGGAACAACTTAAGGGGCAATGAGAAAAGAGATGAAATACGACAAAGAGAGGGAGCAGGGAGGGAGAGAGGGAGAAAGTGAGTGGCGAGGAGAGAGAGAGAGAGA
>LOEQ01016166.1:7627-20427 GCA_001685075.1 Bramus lutescens | reverse complement strand
TTTTTTTTTATCACGTTCTGGCCAGAACTCCAATTAGGAACCTCAGTAAAACCCTACTGAATATTCAGAGACTATTGGCAATTATACCAGWCAGTAATCTTGGAATTTAATTATCATTTTATTTTCAAAGGATCTCATAGAAAGAACATCACCCCCATGACAGCTGGAAGTAAGTTTAGAAGATGACAACCCCTCTCCCAACAAAGTTTTCCTCACATTTAGGGACATCATTTAGAGCTGATTATAACTGGTATAGGGTTTGGGTGGGATAATAGATTAGTATGAACTTACACTGATAATAATAGTGAGTAATCGAGTGAATAATTGTGAGCTATTATTTATAGCTAATATTCATTGGTATAGATTCTTGTATATTGATAGAAGCTCACATCTTGGAAAAGCTATGGGATGTACAAAACCTTTTCAAAGAGATACTGTATTTCCTGTTTGAAGGAAAAATTCATATCAGGGTTACAAATTTTTATCTTACAAATTTTTAAATTGTCACCTTTAACAATTGTACCAAGTTGTATTTAATGTAGAAAATTGCTTCATATTTTTCACAAAAATGGTCTAGTTTTCCAAAAACATGGTTTTGAAACATGGGTACTAAAGGATTAATTGCTATGTAACACTTCATTTAATTTTTATTCAATGATAGATATCAACTGTGTTTTATAGTTAAGATTCACAATGACTATGACTATAGTTTTTCACACAGTAGCTTATTTTTTTAGTTTTCTGTAATTAGTATTTTTCAGAAAGTAATGATAGAAATTGGCTCTATTTTAATATCTAAGTAATATATGATGAAATGTATATAGTTTAATTTTAAAGCAAACTGAACATGAAGATTATTTCTAAATAATTCAGGCCATTTAATATTTGTGCCTTATCACTAAATAGTAAATTAAGTTAGGAAAAAAGAATAAGTTCAGACATGGTGATACTTCTGTCATGTCTGCAGCAGTCAGGCAGAGCCAGAAAGAGAAAATTCCTGGCCAACCTGAACTACATAGTGAGATCTTCATTCAAAAACAATCACTGAGAAAAATAATGTAGATAGCACACTATATGTCAGTATTATCACTTTGAAATTAAGAAACATTAGGTACAAATTTGAATTTGCAAGAGAATACAGTTTTAACATTGCTAATTATTGGATATTTTAACTTTACAACATTGGTCTTGCTTTTAATCTCAAAAAGTCATTTTAGAAGATTAATTAGGTCTTCTTTAATAAATAACTAAGCATTTTATCTCTCTGTTGCCTGAAAGCAGTAGTAAATTACACCTTGATTCTGCTGTTAATTTTGTGTCCAGATAAAAGTTTTGCCTGTGGAATTTTTGCAAATCAAGTCTATAATCTATTGGCTGTAATCTCCTTCCTTTCTAGTTCTTAGTTATTGATAAGGCAAATCAAGCAACACGTGTGACAGATAACCTGTCAGGAGACTCTGCTAAGGGAAACCACAGACACATTAATATCCACTGTCCAAAGGCGTGATGTGGACAATTTCTCTTTATAATTAAGAAGACAAACAATATGCTGCCTCATCAAGTTTGGCCCAGGCAGCATTTCAGAAACTAACTTTACAAAGAACAGCATGAATTCTGCCAGGGAAGAATGAAATATACGGCCAAACATCATAACCCCTCACAATTGCAATGTCAGCACTAAGCACACAGATAACATTTGAAAAGGTTCATATTTAATTAGACATAATATAAAGTCAAGGATTGAAATTTAAGCCAGAGTCTTAGAAATTTATGGGACTTTGCTAAGATAATTTTTGAATCAAGTATTCAAGTCTGTAGTATAGAGTCTTAGACACAGGTTTTTGAATGAATCACTACTTTGAGAAACTGTGGAAAGTGATATCCAAAGCAGACATCGTTTCACTGATCGACCTCTGGAGCAGGTTATCAAACAGAAAACATTCAGTAGAATGATTAACAAAATAACTGAAGGACCATTAGTCATCTTACAAATGAGTCTACTTAAAGGCTTTACAAATTGCTGTAAGTGATTCATTTTGTTTTAAAGGAGAAATATGTGGAGTCCTGAAACAATGATGTCTCAGTAAATAGAAAAATGAACTAAACTCCAAATAAACAGAGAGCAAAGAACCAAAACAGGAAAATGGAAAATGCACTAGTAAGATCGTTTCAAGAACTTTGAGTCCAGAGTAGACAACACAGGTTAATAACCCTTGCCATCCTGTGGTGCAGACACCCGACTACAGATATTAACTGCAGATGTTACATTAGGAAGTTTTAAATGCAGAATATTCTTTGTCTCTGTCCTCATTGTCTCCTAATGCTATCTGATTTTTGGTATATGACAGATCTTCAAAAATTGTGCCTGATGTACCTAACACTTGACAAAAGGGATCATCTTAAAGAACGGTAGAAACCACTTTTGCATCTTACACAAAATTATTCCTAGAACCTTTCATGCATTCCCTGAAAAACATATTTGGTAGAGATCAGAGGACTTAAAACTCAGGTTTCAAAATACAGTTTTTAGTTTTAGCTTTCATTATAACTTTCTGAATTATTTTCGTGACTTTTTTCAGATTTGTCTCAGCATTTCACACCAAATTACAATGATCCTAATTTTATTCCTTTTTTTCCCCAGGGATCTATTTTACCACAAGGAAGCACTTTGGGTATGTAGGGTACTTCATATTGTGAAATGNTTTTTTTGCAACTGAAAGTATTCAACATTAATGCTTTGGCATGATTTGCCTTTTTCCAAACTACTAAGTTGAACTTCAAACTCCAGATCTCCAAAGGAATGTTTTTCAAAAGACAGAGTTTTTTACTTTTGTGACTTAAAACTTGAATAGCTATATTGTATGTACTTATCTGCTTACTGAAGCATGGTTGTCCAAGGGAGGTCTAATGTGTTAGGAAGAAGCACAATTACTTCAGAACATTGACAATGGTGGATGTGGCCTAGTGTTGGGCTCACGACACTTAAACACATGGTGGTTTTTGCATTTACTACATGAAATGCAGCATGGGATAGCTAGAAACAGACAAACTGATTGATTCTGACATTCCTTAGTTCATGTCCTGTCACCTTTTTGGGTACTTCACGTTAGATCCTGTTTTTTCTTAGGCTTTAATTACTTTTAATACATTGTTTCTTACCCAATCTGATTCTGTGAATTCAGGAGACCTTGCTTTGGCACTTTGACAGAGAACTCCATGGTGTAACTAGAACCAAGGATTAGCTTCCATTTACTTCCGGAAATCACCAATGCTTGGTTTTGCTAGTTCTTGGCGTGGGTAACTGACTGACAATAAGGGAAGATCTAGGAAAGAGAAATAATAGTCTTTTAATTATGACTCAAAGGATAAAACCAGAAATGTTTACATACATTATTGAAATTTTTCCATTAGCAGATGGGAAAATGCAGAAAAGGACATTGAATCCTTTTGGATGGAAACAGTTGTGAGCCTCCATGTGAGTTCTGGGAAACTTATAACGATCTTCTGCAAGAGCAAAGCATGCTCTTAAACCTGAGTCTCAGCCCAATATATATTTTTTTTATTTTAAGACATAGTGCTTTTTAAATTGAAGACTCCTGACTACTAATAAAATATAGGATTGCTACAAACATTTGAATATGTTCATTTTAAAAGAAGGATTCATTGTTTATCTGAAATTCAAACTTAAATACTAACAAATGATGCTCAGTTAAGAAATACTCAAAATCAATTTTAAAATAATCTCCTGGGACTGTGTAGTGGGACAGCCCACCACTATCTTTAGTCCACAATGTTCAAGTTGTGGTACCTCTCTTTCATGTTTTTTGTTCACGTGTTTGTGCTTTAAAGATTCCAGATACTATCAGTTTTGTTTGGGTTATAAAAGAAACTATATTATTTTGTTCTGTATACTATTTAATTATATTATTTTCCAGTAAAAGTCCAAGAATTCCTTCATTGTTAGCAACAGGTAAACTTAATTCACTTGATTTCAATATGCTTGCTTATAAACACATGGCATAAACCTGAATATGCTGTTTTATTGAACCTCATCACTGGCATCACAGATCAGTGGAAATATCACATAGACTCTGAGTCCGAATTTCAATGTGTCCTCTGAACCATGACCTTTCATGTGTAACGTTGCCATTTGGATACATCTGTGTGCAAAATGGAACAGATAAAACTATTAAGTCCCTGAAAAAATGATGATTAAGTTTTCTGTTTGCTTGTTTTGAACGTAGTTATGTGAGGGATACAAATGATGTTGTTTTCTGGTAGAACTATTTTATAAAACTTGTGCTAAGTATGACCAAAATCTTAGTTTTTGACATATAGAAGAAATCTGACATTTTTCTTGAACTAATATATTAACACTAAAGGAGGATATAGATGTCATTCTTTCACCTGGTGGTAGAAGCTGGTGGATTCACAGATACTGTTTTCCTGCTTCACAGCTTTAGGTGGTGTAAGTGTGTTTGTGAGGGCTGCTTAGAGGGAACACACTAAATGGCTCAGGCTGGACTCAAACTCAGCACCTTTAGTACCTTCTGCCTCCACCTTCTCAATGAAGGAAAAACTTTTATGTGTCTCTTTTGTGTCTACAATTCTTTTCCAGGGTGTAGTTGCCCCACGTTGGATGCCAATTTGGAGAGGTACACTGCTCATTTGTCTCCTGGCCACCCAGACCTGAAAAAATCACACAGATGTCTCTGTCAATTCTAAAGTTTTGGAAGTTGCTTCTAATATACTTCCTGTTTACTTAGGTAATATTGCATCCTTCTGGGGTCTTTGAAGCATTGAAGACAGATAGCTATAGTTTTTGCAGTCATGATAAAAGATAAATTAGATGTGAAACTTTAGTCTCACAAAGAAATATTCTAAATGTAATTCTTGATACCTGTTTTCTTATATGGAATTTTATTATGTTAAAGTTAAAACCTTACTTTTTATTTAGACTGAGAAAGGTAGATAATGTTTGATGACCTTCTGTTATTATTGCTCTTACTGGTTAATGAATAAACCTGCTTTAGGCTATGGCAGGGAAATATATATATATTGTATCTTGACTTCAAAACTCGAGTCTAAGGATATGTTACTTTCAAAATTCTGTTCTGCTTTTGTTTCCACAGAAGATGAGAACCCATGGATTCCTTTCAGGCTAATGTGGTTTGCTTGAACAAGACTGCTGAAAGGTCTCCATGAACCCTAAAGTTACTTCACCCAATAAATAGCAGGAAGCAATTTGTAGAAAACTAAGCACAAATTCCCAAAAATATTGTTTATAAATATTTGTTTGCATTCAGAACATGTTGATTACAAGTAGTTAATAGTCACAGTTAATTTTTCATTAAAGAAGGGAGGGTGATATGACATGGAAATGAACACTTTACATTGGTATGGACTTTGGTTTATTGAAACAAATTTAAGGACAATTTTGTTATATGTTTGTTTCTACTTTTGTTTAAGGTATTATGTTCATTCATCTCATTTAAAATTCAATGTATAATTAAGAAATATAGGTTAATAGTCATCTATAATAATCAAACTTTCATCATGTTGGTTAGGCCTTCTAGATATACAGAGATAAATTTCAGTTAGATAGAAAACCTTTCAATCACCCACAGAATACAGCATTTAAAATGTTTTGAGGACTTATACTGTTGATGACAATGAGATACATCTGCTCTTGTCAGCGCCAATGTTAGTCATTTGGGCAAGAAACTGCTCCTGCCTGGACTGCTTGACTGTATGCTGTATAAACTAGGCATAAATGACGAACATGAAAAAGAGTGCTAAATTTGCCTAAAAGAAGTGAGTTAGACCTTCAGTGTCCCTGCTTCATGAAAGATTCTACCAGACATTCTGCAGTACACACAAAAAGTGACTAATAAGGTGCCAATATAGGCAAAAGAGTCTTTCAAATTTCCTGCTTTGGTGTGGGACAATGGTCTATATTCTGTCAATTATATTTTAAATAAACACTGATTGGCCAGTAGCCAGGCAGGAGGTATAGGCAGGACAACCAGACAGGAAGTAAAGGTGAGTCAATAAGAACAAGGGAATTCTAAAACAAGGGAAGAAGAAAGTCCTGATCCAGAAACAGAACCAGCAAGATGTGACTGTCTTGCTGAAAAGGTACAAAGCCACATGGCTAGCATAGAAAAGAATAATGGGCTAATATAAGTTATAAGAGTTAATAAGAAACCTGAGCTAATAGGACAATTGGCTTATACTAATATAGACCTCTATGTGATTTCTTTGGAACTTAACAATTGTGGGAACTGGGCAGGACAGAAAACCTCAGTCAACACTACTACATGAAAAAGTCAGCCAGATACTATGGGCCTGTAGGCTGAGGATGGATACCCCAGTGTTACAGAAAAACTTTCAATGACGGTCCAGACAGAGAGGTGTCTCTTTCAATTTTAGAGCTTTGGAAGTTTTGAAATGCACTACCTGTTTATCTAGGTGATATTATATTCTTCTGGGGTCCTTGACGGAGTAGAAGACAGATAGTTATAGTTTTCCTTAGTTAAGATACAAGATAAATTTATATAAAACTTTAGACTCACAAAGAAATATTGTAACTGTAATTCTTGCTTGATANTTTAAATAAACACTGATTGGCCAGTAGCCAGGCAGGAGGTATAGGCAGGACAACCAGACAGGAAGTAAAGGTGAGTCAATAAGAACAAGGGAATTCTAAAACAAGGGAAGAAGAAAGTCCTGATCCAGAAACAGAACCAGCAAGATGTGACTGTCTTGCTGAAAAGGTACAAAGCCACATGGCTAGCACAGAAAAGAATAATGGGCTAATATAAGTTATAAGAGTTAATAAGAAACCTGAGCTAATAGGACAATTGGCTTATACTAATATAGACCTCTATGTGATTTCTTTGGAACTTAACAATTGTGGGAACTGGGCAGGACAGAAAACCTCAGTCAACACTACTACATGAAAAAGTCAGCCAGATACTATGGGCCTGTAGGCTGAGGATGGATACCCCAGTGTTACAGAAAAACTTTCAATGACGGTCCAGACAGAGAGGTGTCTCTTTCAATTTTAGAGCTTTGGAAGTTTTGAAATGCACTACCTGTTTATCTAGGTGATATTATATTCTTCTGGGGTCCTTGACGGAGTAGAAGACAGATAGTTATAGTTTTCCTTAGTTAAGATACAAGATAAATTTATATAAAACTTTAGACTCACAAAGAAATATTGTAACTGTAATTCTTGCTTGATACCTGTTTTGTTACATGCAATTTTACTGTGTTAAAGTTAAAAACCTTCCTTTTATTTAGACAGAAAAGGGGAGATGATATAGCAGTCTCCTCTGTATGCTGTGAATATTTTTTATTAGCATTAGTTAATAAAGAAGAGGCTTGGCCTATGGCATGGCAGAATATAGCTAAGTAGGAAAGCTAAACGGAATGAAAGGAAGAAGAAGGCAGAGTCAGGAAGCCACCATGTAGCTGCCCAAGAAACAAGAGGTAACAAACCATGGGCCTCCTGGTAAAATATAAAATAAGAAAAATGGGTTAATTTAAGATGTAAGAGTTAGTCAATAAGAAGCCTGAGCTAAAAGGACAAAGACTGTTATAATTAATATAGTTTTGTGTGATTATTAGGGTCTGAGTTGCATGAAAACAAAAGCATAGTTTCTATTACATAATGCTGTCACTATTAATTTATACAAAAGCAAAGTATTTGATGATTCAATAGAAAGAATTACAAGTAGGCAGACAGATGCATATACAACTTATAAATGCAAACTAGGATATCAATTTTGATAGAAGAGCAAGCAAACACACTTAGTATTTAAATACATATATATGACTTTCACACATCTAATCTATATCTAGATTTAACTGAACAGATTTTCTGTCAAGAGCATATATTTCTAAATATTTACAGTTGTAATAATATGACAAAGTATGAACTCATGAATAGGACACTTCTTGCATTAGAATTTTCTTCAGTGTTAAAACATCAGAATTTTTCTTACTGTAAATTCCATTTTATTTTGCTAGAAATGATGTAAGCTAGAGTCATCTGAGAAGATAGATCCTCATTTGGGAAAATGTTTCTATCAGATTCCTTTCAGGCAAAGCTATGAGTTGTCTTCTTGATTAATGTTGATATGAGAAGGCCCAGACCACTGGGAGTGATGATATTCCTATGCTGGTGATCTCAGGTTTTGTAGAAATGTCAACTGAGAAAGCCACGGGAGCAAATCAGGAAGCATATTTCTACTGTGGCCTCTGTTTCAGTTCCTGACTTGAGTTCCTGCCCTAATTCCATCGGTGGTGAACAGTAAGCTGATGAGAGATGGCTGGCAATATTTAGCCCAGCAGCTAAGAGCACTAACTGGTCTTAGAGAGAACCTGTGTTCAAGACTCGGTACCAACATGGTGGTCCATAAAGGTCTGTTACTCTAGTTCTAACATATCCTGTGTCATTTTCAGTATCTGTAGGCAATAACCATTCATGAGGTGTGCAGAAATATATGAAGACACAACACTTATGCACATAAGAATAGGAACAAAGAAAGTAAGTGTTTTAAAATGATGAAAACTACCTTTTTGGTCATAGAGGTTATTGTAGCAGTATAAAGGAAACCAGAACTGGGTGTATTTTGCTGGTAGTAATCTTTGGGTCATTAAAGTGTGTTGTGTTAGTTATGGAGTCATAATCATTCAGTCTATTGAACATATTTTGTTCCCAGTACCTTTACAGCTCTAGGATCCTGAGGCTTGCTTACTGAAATTTGCTTGGAGATGTATCACAGAATTTCTATAAAGAGACTTAAAAGAAATCCCACACTAGTTCAGAACTGATTATAATAGAGGGTTATTTATTTAGGGATAGAATCACAGATCACAATCCTCTGCTGGAATGGGGAACAGCAACTGGATCCTACAGCTGGAAAAGAGACTGGATGCATGCTTTACATTGGCACATATAGCATAAGAGGCCACGCAGAAGTGGTCGGGTAACTTAAAGGCTACTGGTTGTAGGAATTCCTACAGCATATCTATAGTAATAGAGGTAAGATAATGACTTGACTTGAATTTTTCCAGGAGGTTGGGCGTTTCCAGACATCCAACCAGGATGTTTGTGAGAGTGAATCCCTACCACATGTTAGCACTAATCACTAGAGGAAAGGAATAGGACAGAAAAGATGTTTATTTGTGCCTCTACTCTTTAACATCCTTCTAAGGAACTATGGGATTCAACTAGGATGTCTAAATGCATGATGTGAGACAAAGTAATTGGTTATGATTTTGCTTAAATGTATGGGCCCACTTAGCAGTTTACTCTCTTCTACTAATGTTACTTCTCTTTTTCTCCTAACCCCTCCCTCTCTCCCTCCCTCCTTCTCTCTCTCTCCATCTCATTTCCCTCTTTATGTCTTTCCCCATTTCCCCTCTCTTCCTCTTCCCCTCCTCCCTTCTTCCTTCCCCCTTTCTCTCATTCATTGCATTTGGATGTTCTGTAAAGTTAAATTTTAAACTGCATTTTAATAGTGTCCATATGATAAATTTAATCTGTATTCAATGGATAAATATTGAGACTATGCAAATTTTATTTCTTGCCCTGTTACTCTGCTACCAATTAAAATTTTCCTGTGTTACTTTATCTTATTAATTCATCAAACCATTGTAGGGCTTATAAATATACTTTCTTTGCTGTGACCAAAACGTTTGACAAAATATTTTAAAGAAGGAAGCATTTCTGTGGTTCCATGGCATCGGTGGTTTCTCCTGTACCTTTGTTTCTGGGATCACTAAGGGAAAGGACATCACTGTGGAAGGAGGTGTAGTAAAGGAAACTCTTCATCTCATGGGGAGCCTGAAACCAATTTCTACAGTCCATCCAAAATGTATCAGATTAGGACCCATATTACAAAACAAAGCCTGCAGGGAGTTTTTCAGATTCAAAAAAATAGCTTTCAGCCCAAATGTTCATTGTCATGTCATCCAGAGAAATATATTTAAATTATGTTAGTCCGAGAATGCACAAAAGTATGAAGAGATTTCAACTTTTCTAACTTTAGAGCCTTTCCTTAACTAAAGGGAATTTTTAAGTTATGAGTCCATATAAAAGCAAAATAGAAAATTACATATTTATATGATATAATGTTCCAGAGAGATGTATCCATTCTGAAATGGTGAAATGGGAAAATGCCCAGAATAAAAACGACAGCACAGACAATAAATCCTGTAGTTCTGTAACTTCCAGAGAATATCATACTGTACTAAGATCTCCAATAGATCTGAACAGTCCCAGCTTCCCTTCCTGTTTGTGATCCCCCAGGGGATTGGTTTTAGATGACACCATTTGCAGCTTGAGAATTACCTGGAATACATGTCTCTGCATCTCCAAAATCCTTGGATGTTTAACGCAGCTAATATTATATTCTCATGGCTCTCTACTTCCCCTTTTCAGGGGCTGGCTTAGGGGATTTTGTCCATGCTGCATACTGACTCTATTCTTAAACTTTCTTTTAAAAACAAATGGATGATGACACTGACCTGTAAATTTGGCATTCTGAATGACTACAAAACAATCATCACTTAGGTGACTACAAGGGTGGCTAATGTTCCGAGCAATAGCTTGGTCCCCTTAGACCATGGCCACAGAAGCTTTCCTGTACCTGAGAAGCTAAAAGTGGTGAGACAAATCCCAGGAAAGCATATTCATAGGTTGATATATATAAAATCTTTAAGATAACATTTTAGTGTTCTGTTCTTAAGGGAAACTCCTAGTTTGTATTCTCATATCTCTGAGTCTACTATGGATGACTTGTGACATCTTTTTTACTGTCTCAATGAAGTTTATCTGATTACCTCTTTAAAAACTGTTTTCTTATTCACAAAGATAAATGTTGAAATTTTGCAGGTGGAGAAACCATACATTAGTAAGGTTAGGTTAGTTCTGTGTTGCTATCCCCCTCATAATTCACTCCAACCTGAGCTAAAAGACATGATCAACAATACTTGTGCTCCAGCCTGAATGCTATGACATCTCAAATTCTCTTATGGGCTCCTTCTATCTTTTTTGTGGGATATTTTCCTTAATAATATGAAAAGTTGGGAAGAAGTTCCATATTACTAATTTTCACATACTAGTCATAATTATAGAAATTATATAGGAAAATATAAAACCTCATATAATATATAATAGATACAGATATCATTTAACACTATACACAAAACCTCAAAAGTTCGTTTTTGTTGAGACATCTTATATTTGAATCAAAGTGTTTTATTTTGTTTTTGACATTACAAAGTATAATCCTAGTTTCAAAGGTAATTGGTGTGAATTGAGAAGTTCCCATTGCCCGCCACAAATTTGTGAACTGAAGTTTTAGAATAATATATTCTTCCAACTTGAGTAAATCTAAATTACTTGTACTGGAAAAGTACTGTTTATAAGTAGGTAGTATGATTTTTGACTCCAAAATACAAACAAACTCAAATTTGGAAATCCTGGTATCTATTAATTTAGGCTAGCACTTAATATAAATAATTACTATAATAACAATTTTAAAGTAACAAATATATTCTATATTCTAATTGTGGTGATTTGAATAAAATATGCTTCACATAAGCTCATGTATTTGAAGATTTCAATCTTGGCTGATAGTAATATTTGGGGAGTTAATACAACCTTTGAGATACGGAACATTTTTGAGGAAATATGGCACAGGGATGAGTTTTGGCAATTTATAGCTCCACCCAATCTCTACTTCGCTCTCTGAGTTCCCTGTGTGATATAATGTAATAAACCTGCTTTCTGACCCAGGAATCTTTGGAAGATCAGAGGTAGTGTCCGTTTCAGTACTCATCTTCTATATTGTTTGGGGCAAGGCCTCATTGTTCAATACTAGATGCTCCAAATTAGATGTCCATCAGTTACTCAAGTGTTTTATTATCTTGCTTTCCATCTCATAGCATGAGCACTGGCATTACAGGTATGCATTACTACATTAAACATTTTTTAATTTTTTTTAATAGAAATTTCCACCTCCTCCCCTCCTCCCATTTCTCTCCCCCTCCCCGCCTCCCCTCTCCCCCTCCAGTCCAAAGATCAGTCAGGGTTCCATGCCCTGTGGGAAGTCCAAGGTCCTCCCGCCTCCATCCAGGTTTAGAAGGTAAGCATCCAAACAGACTAGGCTCCCACAAAGCCAGTGCATGCAGTAGAATCAAAACTCTGCGGCATTGTCCTTGGCTTCTCAGTCAGCTCTCCTTGTCAGCCACGTGGTGGTTAACTCTTGCTACTTTTTTTTTCAGTGGTAGGGTTTATGTGTTTTCCCTTCTTTGAGTTGTGCTAGTGAATGGTTGCTAGGTGTCTGAGTTATTGTGGACATTGTTGGATTCCTTGGGCTGTGATTTTCCTTCTATTACTTTTTATAAGATTGGATTTGTGGCTATGTATTGTTTGAAATTGTTTTTATCCTGGAATATTTTGTTTTCTCCATTGATGGTGAACAAAACTCGGATGGTTATAATAGTCTGGGCTTGCATCCATGGTCTTTTAGTTTCTGCAGTACATCTATCCAAGACCTTCTGGCTTTCATGGTTTCCATAGAGAAGTCACATATTAGTCTGATAAGTTTACCGTTATAAGTTACTTGACCTTTTTCTTTTGCAGCTCTTAATAATCTTTCTTTATTCTGTATGTTTTGTGTTTTGATTATTATATGGAGAGGGAATTTTTTTGTTCCATTCTATTTGGAGTTCTATAAGCTTCTTGAACCTTCATAGGAATATCCTTCTTTAGGTTGGGAAAG